>JANVCJ010085731.1:0-18981 GCA_026413505.1 Epizoanthus ramosus
CTTCGACAGATAACACAAACCTCGGCCTTGATAATTCTCGCTATCATGCTCAACCTCATCCAATAATTGTTAATTATCTCACCTGTGCTTGTAAAGGTTATAGTGTTTTGTGAGTTACTGATACTGTCGTACGCGACTATCGTTCACATTCAATTAATACTTTTTCTTTGAGCGCATATTTATAAATATGTTCTCCAGCAATGGCTAATTCTCACTTATGCATAACATACGTAACCTGGCCTGGTGGCACCAAGAAGTCCAATATTTTGTTTAGCTTGTTCAGTACAAAGGCCATTTGTTCGCGTATGTCTGTTGTCACTATTCCTTTGTCTTATCACTTTGCTCTGCTAAAAACAATCATGATAAAATCAAAAGATGTGAACATGACATGCATTTTACAAAGCTGTAGTAATTACTTCTTTTTACACTGTCCCCGAACCAGCGCAGTGAATTGTGTTTCTCTCCACTCCAGCAAACTATTAAACTAACATCATGCCATACATAAAGACAGATTTAAATATGTCAGTCGAAGTTAAATTTTTGGTTTGATTATATTCATCCCACAAGGCACAAAGCATAGTCCTGACACCACTGTACCTCAGATGCTAAGATTCGAATAGGAAAACTGGTATGACAGGAGCGGATTGTAATCACCTAGTTTGCTTTTATCAGGGGCGAGATGCGATACCTTTTGCGTGTGTTATATTCTAGCTTAAATAATTATGTTTGAGTACATCGTCATTTTTCCGGTTCTAGCACCCTATTTTGCTCTGCTGAAAATATATGCAGACACGGTAATTTATGTACTAACAAAGTAGAAATGGGAACGAGGGTTTAGAGGATGGCATTACGTAATAGTACAATTCGCTTATTTTAAAAATAGTCAATAGAGTGAGACACGCTAACCCAGTAACCCTCATAAATTAATATCAGCAAGTACAGTATTCTCCAAAATATGTACTCCAAATCAGTATTGACAAAACTGACAGCAAAAAGTAATGCTCTCGATAACTCGAAGCTGCAGGATTCGCATTTGTCATAAGCAGAAATGTTTTGATGATGTCATTAACAGCAACGTACACTATTGTAGACCAATCCGAAATAATGTGCACTGCCCTTCTGCTACCAGCTTACCGAAAACTGTTTGCTGTGTTGTGTACGTTCGTATAGAGGAAATGCCGTTATTCCTAAAGTCTAATGCGATGTATCATGTGTATAGAAAAGAATAGGGCAGGTTGAATTCTAATATCCTTCGATAGTTCCCTACACCCTTCCTCTGCCTTTCTATCATTACACCCCTTTCTCTATCAATTGCCATCACTTGTCATCATTCTCTATTCTGAGTTGCATATCATCCACTCCTCTTCTGTCATTCACCATCATTTTGCCATCATTCTCTATTCAGTGTTACCCATCATAACCACTTCTCCTCTATCACTCGCCATCACTTGGTATCAGTTTATCACACTCTACCGAGCAAACCAGTGGGCATAGAAACAGACCAGGTGATAGATACTGAGCTGTCTCCTGTCGTCAATCTCACTGGTAGTCTTGTATGACTTTTGTGGTGAAAGTTGGCAAGTGAATATTCTTATCCAAATGTCATCTTGACATTCAGTTCTCGTCAACGCTCCTTTGATCCCTTCAGTACGCATCACCTCTCCGGCCTCTCCCACTAACATATTTTGAACCCATATTCTATGACCTTGAATGAATACACTTTATACTATAGCTGTACTCTATTTTAAGGTCCCTGCTCGATATTTGGGGAAAATATAAGAAATTGGCGTATCGGTGACTGTCGGAGACAGATTATTTTAAAATTGTTTCAAACAGTCAACCGAAAGCATCAGTCAGACTCAGACCTTCGCAGTGCTGTTTCCCAGTGTCAGGATTGTTAGACCTCATGTTGTGAGAATCAGCATGTCTCGCTTGTGCGCGAATATATATGTATTAAAACTTTTAAAATGCGTTTTCATTTGTACTATTTTCACCAACAGTCGATGAAGGACTAATTACCCCTAAGCTGACCAAATTCTAAAGGAAACATTTATATTAGTTCTTCAAGTGAAATCACTGAAACAAGCTATAAATAAACATTTTGTTCCTGTAGCTCACGCGCTATTTACGCGTCTAGCGCAACATTGATACAAACTCTGGTAAATTCACTTGCAGATGTTACCGGACAAATGATGTAGCATCGTCCTACAAAGAGAGTTGGACGATTTCTAGTGTTTCCTACCTGAGCATTATTGTTGTTTTTATCCATGATTTTTCACTTGCGTGTCAGTGACAAACTATCCACTTGAGGAGTCAAGGGCTCGTAAACATGCAGTCTGTTGATCGCTGATCATCACTGCACAAAGATCTATTGTTTGCGTGCCGTTATACTTGAGTTACCATCGATTGAAAAGGCCATTGAAACATTTAAATATGAAAAGCAAAAGAGTTGTTTTGTTTCGCGATATGATAGAGTGACGTATGTCCAGTGACTGAAAACTATAAACACATTTCAATATATGAACGTAATAGAATCCGAAGCATGGCAACCTTATCAATCGATAAAGCCCTACTTCCTTTCGCGTACTACGACCATATGAATTTGTGCTTCCTGTTAGCACAAAGTTTGGTTTAGCTCGCGTTAATGTTGACCCAGTTGCATCCTTTGACTAAAACACGCCCAACAAAATAGAACTGAACGAGTCTTTCTCGATTGTTTCTGACAGTTGCGAGAATTGACTTTAGTTTATCCAATTACTCACCATGTCAACCAAATTCCGTGATTTTCCGATGATAAACCCATGCACTGATGCAGGACAGTAGTAGGAGAATGACAGTTCTGGGCCAGGGGGTATGGGGTATGACCCACCCCTAGTGATGACATCACTAACAGGCAGGACAGCCTTCTCATTATTAATTCATATCACGTCCCACATTCCGATTACGCTCATTAGTATGGATGCCATTTACGCTCATTAGTATGGATGCCATTTACGCTCATTAGTATGGATGCCATTTACGCTCATTAGTATGGATGCCAATAGAGCTCATCATATATTCTTTTGTTTTGAATATTTTTCTATCCTTTTATTGTACCTAATTTGTATTCACGTCACGTACCAGGTGACCCGATCCGGTTGGAATGGATATGGATATTCTATTTTAGGATTGACTTGTCAAACTTGTTTGAGTGATTGAGATCAGCTTGCATCGGCATTGGGTTGGTTTTGCACGACCATTGTCCATATTTGGTCATAATTCGGGTACAAACCTGCTGGTCTAGTTTTTCTAACTCTCAAACAGGTATTTTTCAGTATTTCGTTCCTATATAATCGAGTCCCCATTTGGACTTGTTCATTTCAAGTGCGAGGATGGAGTGGAGAGATTTGATTGAAAGTTGTAACTTTTTGGCCGAGTTGGAGTTGACACTAGATCTGTGGGGTTCGATACCGACTGAATATGTGGGACTTGCGTTTGAAAAGTTGTGTGCGTTGGCAGAACAACGGTTTGACCAAGATTCATTTAACAGAATTGGCCTGAACCACCCGGAACTGTTCGCTGACAGTCAGCCGGTAAGTTTTGTTTCCCTACTTCTGCTCTTCTGCTCTTTTAGCTGTGTGTTCTTTTTCCCGCCCAAACCATGTATGTCTTGCCCGCTTTCGTTAGTTTTTAGACACCCTCGTGGATTTTTTCCACTTGTTTGCTAGACACACCCTCTCAATATGTTTAGACACTTTTCTTTTTCTTTTTCGTAGGAGATTCAAAGAATTTCGTTTATTTGTTATTTTGCTATATATTTATTTTAATCTATACTCCAACTCAATCCTCAATTGGACTGTGGAAAGAAATTTTTAACTTTACTGAAGAGAGTTTTTATTCACTCACTCAAGCGGGATTCGAACCCCCGACTTTGCAGACGTTCAATTCAATCGCGCTAACCCCTTGTGCCACTGACACATCATGCTTATTTATTTGTTGAAATTATCAACCTTGTATTTGGTGGTTGCTTTGTTTGTTAAACAATTGATCTCAAATTCAAAAGCCCTTCTCATGCAAATTTTTCAACTTTGTTAATCTTACTTCAGAATTCATACAAGGATAGGATAGTCAGTGCATAATGCTCTTATTTCGGTGATCTGTTTGAGTGTTTCTGAAGTTGCAACTTATAGTAAATAACACCTAAGCTCACCCACATACCACATAGGTTCTTGTTTAACTGTTTTGAATACTTTGAGACTGCAAATCATAATATCACTGCACTTGTTATTGCGAGTTTATGAAATGCTGCTCAGTCAAGCGAATTATCTATCTGAAGCACCATGCTAGCAAATGAACATTTTTTTTTGTTACCCTTCTAATTTTACTAGCGGTCGTTTCTCGATTGCATTTATCTATGCTGTACAATAATGTGTCTCTAAGAGCCAACCTATGTTTTAGTTATTGTGGTTAAATGCAGCCGTAACTGTCATTGCATATCTGTACTAATGAAGCAACTTTTTATTCTAAGTCTAAAGTACTAAAATAGAAATACATGTAATGAAACTTTATCACAATGAGCATGCACTGTGTAGTGCTTGTCCCATTTATTTCGATAACACTAACATAACCTGTAGTCGTACTCGTAGATTCACAAAGTTATGCTATTTTAAAGTTATTTGCTCTGTAAGTGAGATCGGTATATTAAAACAAGCGCGAGAACTGACTCGCGACGACTTTGGCTAATTTTCAACAACTTTGTTTACTTTCAATCTATTTGATTTACGGCATGGTATATTCCCAACATACTGCCACTCCATTATACGTATTACTGTTTTTGTAGACTCTTCAGTTTTAAAAATGCCGTAGCATCGAGAATGAGTAGCATAATTTTAGATAAATAAACAGCACTCTAATTTCACAACAGCACTTTTTATTTGACGTCTTTTTTATATGAAACGTCTCAGACAAGAGTGAACTTTACTGCAAAGCTATATTAAAGTATAATATCATATTTAGAAACTGTGATAATATAGATTATAAATGTGGTATACACCCGTTTTCAATTGAAGAGATGCACAGATATTTTAAATTTCGAATTGCAGACGTGCTAAACTTATAGTTCGAGCAGCACAAGTCAACACAGTCATGTAGCTTTTTCTACTCGCACTATTCGAGTTTGACAAAATAGATTAATCTCGACAAGGACTGTTTATAATGTCTTATGTATCGAAAAACATGAAATGACTCAACGTACGTACCGTACCGGGTAAAAAACCTGATGACCAATTTCCAAACCAATAACATACGTTAAAGTTATACAACTTTTATACATCTTTGTTTGTCTTTGTAGTCTTTATAATCCAGTGTGTTATTGTGTGGTGGTTGACAAAACTCAGCTGGCTCTTATCAGGGATCCTTTCGTCTCCAACGAAAAATCCACAACGTTTGCAAATCCA
This sequence comes from Epizoanthus ramosus, assembly GCA_026413505.1. Taxonomy (NCBI): domain Eukaryota; kingdom Metazoa; phylum Cnidaria; class Anthozoa; order Zoantharia; family Epizoanthidae; genus Epizoanthus; species Epizoanthus ramosus. The sequence continues at coordinate 5,436 of JANVCJ010085731.1, forward strand.
TAAAGTTTCGTGTTTATGCTCCATACTTTCAACTGTATTCCATATGCAAGGGGAAAAAAACAAACTTTCATTCCATACACCTGAGTTCATATTCGCCTGTATCTCCAGTGTTATTTGCAAGTATATGACTATTCATGTGCTCTCTCAGGAAACTTTACCTCACGAGGGCATACTTAATTATGCATGCGGAGCTGTTGTAAGCACTAAACAAAGACCTGTCACCTTTGCTGTGCACTCAGCTGTAAAGAGAGAACAGAAAAACTATTTTTTTTCTAAGGTATATATGACACTTAGACAAAATTCGCAGATTTCGGGTTCAAAACAAACAAATTTAAGTTCGCTTTCGGTGAAAATATGAGCCGTTTATCGCTGTGACAGGGGGGGGGGAGAATTCTCGATACCACCCCCCCCATATATGGTCCTTGAACACCACTCTAGTATCCGTACCCCTCTGTCTAGAAGCTAGGGTAGAATTAAATTATATATCCGGGTTGAAGTTCTTTCAACACTTAACCGCTTTCGGTTTCGTTTTCAACGTAATTTTAATTAAAATTATTTTCCTTAAAAGGATCTCGAAGCAGGAGAAGATGGAAAAGACACGCCAACTACGAGAGGTGTGAAACGTTCGATGGGGTCTGGGACGGACACAAATGAACCCGAATCAAAGTCAACAAAGGTTTGTTACTTTGTCTTTATACGTGATGTTTTTTCTTATATTTTCAAGGAGTTTAAGTGGGGCTGTTCGTTAAGAATTTAGCTCATAATAGCTCTGCGAAATGTGTTACTGAGTTATCAAATTGATATCTTATTTAATTGTGTAGCTATAGCCCGTTTTCAAGAAAAAGAAACAGACGTAAGCTGCTTCTTCCAGGTTGATTCAAGACATCAATGCCCACGGTGCCCATCCACCTTCAAGCAGAAGTTCACCCTCATGCGTCACCAACGTACACTCCACGGGAATACGATATACACTTGTGAGTTTTGTGAGGCTACCTTTACGAGGGCAGATCACCTTCATCGCCATGTTAAAAGTCACGATGCGGTAAAGCACCATCAATGCCCGTACTGTCAACGTCAGTTCCATCGTCGCGACTATCTCAACCAACACATTCAAAGCTGTGCAGTCCGTTCGGGAGAGAATGCTCCCGGGTGCGCTCAACGGCAGTCAGAACCAGAAGCAAGTCAAGTGGGTGGAGGAAACGTGGAGCAAGAATCTGAGCACAATGACGAGACATCGGCCTTGGAAAACAACCTTAACGTCATCAAGATTCACCCCAGAGCGAACGAGAAGAACGATTTGTCGTTTTTCCTTTTCAAGAAGATCGGTAGTGTGACGAGTAACCTGACACGGGAGCTGAGGGAGAAGCAAGGAATTAAGTACTACTTGTGTTGCAAAGTTCGCCTCGTAAAACATCAGAGTCAAAGGGAGGAGATCCATTCAGATGCACACTTCAGAAGTTTGAACATGCGTGCCACCAACGTCCACGAATTGAGACAGCAGGTGGAGGAAGCAATTGAAAAAATTAAAAAGTCTTTCCTAGAGTATATGAGGGAGGGATCAGGATGGAGATTGGATGAAATATATCATTTGGATCTCTGTATAGCCACTTACAAGCCTCTGGCTGGAAGTAGCTACATACCAACTCCCAAGAAACTAGGAAACACCAAAGCCCTTGTCAACGTCCAGAATGAGGATGCGAAATGTTTTCTCTGGTCAGTCTTAGCATCCCTCCACCCAGCTGACGACCACGTGGATCGTCTGTCTAATTATCAGCAATATGAACACGAACTGAACGTTGATGGAATTAAGTTCCCTGTTTCTATTGACCAAATACAAAAATTTGAGAAGCAGAACCAGATCTCTGTGAACGTCTTCGGTTATGAAAAGGATGAATTGTTCCCTCTCCACATCACCAAAGCCAACTTTTACCGTCATGTGAATCTCCTTCTTATCTCGCAAGGTACTGTCAGACACTACTGCCTGATCAAAAATCTCAGTCGCCTCCTTTCTTACCAAACAAAGCACGATGGGCAGAAATATCACTGCCACTACTGTCTCCACGGTTTCATCCGACAAGATCTCTTGGATGCCCACCTCCCACACTGCCAGATCTATGGTCCACAGAAAATCAAACTGCCTGATGATGACCATGCCACACTCAAGTTTAAAGATCACCACAAGAAGTTGAAAGTGCCTTTTGCTATATATGCCGACTTCGAAAGTCTGACCACCAAGATACATTCAGCTTCCAAAGATCCATCTACCTCCTCAACTGAAAAATATCAGCAACACCAACCGTGTGGCTTCTCCTACATGATCGTTTCTCAGGAAGAGCAATACTGCAAACCTCCCGTCATCTACCGTGGTCCAGATTCTGTTGACAAGTTCCTTGAATCCTTGTTACAAGAAGAAAAACAAATCCAAGAAATCCTAAAGAATATTGTTCCCATGTCCATCACTCCAGATGAAGAACTCAAGTTTCAACAAGCCATTAACTGCCACATCTGCGAAGAACCTCTAGGCGCCGACCGTGTTCGCGACCACTGCCACTTAAGCGGGAAGTACCGCGGTGCTGCACACAACGACTGTAACCTTAATTACAAGTTCACGGGACGCATTCCAGTCATCTTTCATAATCTACGTGGATATGATTCACACCTTCTAATGAGTGGATTGGGTAAGGTGAAACACGAGGAAATCAACTGTATCCCTAATAACATGGAGAAGTACATTTCCTTCTCCATCGGTAAACTTGACTTCATCGACTCCCTGCAGTTTATGAATTCTTCCCTTGAACGTTTAGTCACTAACCTCGCCAAAGAAGGCTCAAGCAAATTTCATCATCTCAAGAAACACTTCACGGACCCAGAACAAATCAATCTTCTACTGCGCAAAGGAGTCTATCCATACGACTACATGGACAATGTATCCAAATTTCAAGAAACGTCCCTACCCCCGAAAGAAGCCTTCTACAGTCAGTTAAGAGAAGAAGCAATCAGCGATGAGGATTATGCTCATGCCCGGCAAGTGTACTCCACCTTCACTCTTCAAAACCTTGGTGAATACCACGACCTCTATCTCGAATCTGATGTTCTACTTCTCGCCGACGTCTTCGAAAATTTCCGTTCCATCTGCCTCAACTATTACGAATTGGACCCCTGTCACTTTTACACGTCACCCGGTCTAGCATGGCAAGCGTGTTTAAAAATGAGCAACGTTGGACTGGAACTTCTCACCGATCCAGATATGTATCTGTTTGTTGAAGAAGGTCTCCGTGGAGGGATCTCCATGATCTCCAACCGTATGAGTGAGGCCAACAACCCTTACGTCCCCAACTACAATGAAGAGGAAGAGAGGAAATTTCTAATGTACTGGGACGCTAACAATCTGTACGGTGAGTTTAATTAACCTCATTACAATGTCACTCAGTTTAAAGTAAGACCTAGTTTGGAGCACATTTTTTATATAAGTATTATTTAATGTTTTGCAGGTTGGGCGATGAGTCAACCCCTTCCAACCAGCAGCTTCACCTGGATGACGGATGAGGGAATTCGGAACCTTAACATCGAAAGTCTTGATGATGAGGGTGAAGACGGTTATATTCTTGAAGTCGACCTTGAATATCCTCAACACCTGCATAACAGCCACAACGACTACCCCTTAGCACCTGAAAAGATGAAAATAACATCTGAGATGCTCTCCCCCTACTGTCGCGAACTCGCAGATGAGCTGAACGTCAGCCGAAACCCTCCAACTAAACTCGTCCCCAACCTCCAGGACAAGTCCCACTACGTCGTCCACTACCGCAACCTAAAACTCTACCTGTCCCTGGGTATGCGTCTCACTAAAATCCATCGCGTTCTACGTTTCCAACAGAGCAAATGGCTCAAAACCTATATCGACTTTAACACTGGAAAAAGAAAACAAGCCTCCAACGACTTTGAAAAGGACTTTTTCAAGTTAATGAACAATTCTGTCTTTGGTAAAACAATGGAAAATCTACGAAAACGTATGAGTGTGAAGCTTGTTAACAACGTCAAGAAACTCACCAAACTCGTCTCCTCACCCTCCTTCAATGCCTTCCGCATCTTCTCTCAAGACCTTGCTGCCGTCAACATGCGCAAGCCTAGCCTCTACCTCAACCGCCCCATCTACGTTGGCTTTGCCGTTCTCGACCTGTCTAAACATCTCATGTATGACTTTCACTATAATTACGTGAAAGCTAAGTACCACCACAACGCCAAGCTCCTGTTCACCGACACCGATAGCCTCTGCTATGAAATCAAGACCGACAATATCTATGATGACATGGCCCGAGACGCACATCTGTTCGACACCTCTGACTATCCAGCAACACATCCCCTTCAGAGCACAATCAACAAGAAAGTCATTGGTAAGATGAAGGATGAGACTGCCGGCGCTGCCATTGAGGAGTTTGTGGGTCTCCGCCCAAAGATGTATTCCTTATTGTATACTGAGAACAATGCCCAGGTGGAGAAGAAGACGGCAAAAGGAGTTGCAAAAAATGTGACCAAGAAAGTGCTACGACATAACGACTACAAAAACTGTCTGCTTTCTAGAAAACAAAAAATGGCTTCTATGAAGCAAATTCGAAGCTATTCCCACAATATTTTTTCTATCAAGCTCAACAAAGTTGGACTTAGCCCTTATGACGATAAACGCTATCTTTTGGAAAATGGTTGTGACTCACTTGCCTACGGACATTATCAAATCAAAGAAATGCAGTGAGAGATATTTTGATAAATTTGTAAATAATGTAAATTTTTCTCTCAAATACGCTTTATGCTATGTCTCACCACCGATGTAAATATGAATATTGCAATATGATTAAATGAGCATAGATGATGGAAATTGGTATAAGATGGATGACCGTGCAATCACAACGTCAATAACTAAAATATGAAAAAAAAATGAAAAAAAAAAAACTTGGATGTGGTTAGGGATGGCTAAAGGGAAGGTGGAGGCCATCAATACCTTTATAATTGGCAAAGAGAAGCGATTCTACGAAATTTAAGGTAAGATCGTTTTGATTGTACAGTCCTGACAATGCTACCTGGGGATATGTACGTCTCTTGCAAAATGTCCTTTTTGTCCCGATTGTCCCGTTTGTCCTTGTTAATATTTTGCAAAATGCTATCACTTTCATTGTGAACTCGTAACTGACAGTGATCCTGTGTGCTAAGTCTCGACATCTTGAACGAGAATGTTGCTGAACTCGTCAAGATGATGTTTGCATGCCGTTTCAGTTGCAGCTTAAACCGTGTTTCGTTATTCAGTCAAAGCTCCGTCATAGAGTCTAAGTTCCCTTAATACTTGAACGCTGTGGACCTATGATAGTGATAAGATAAAAGGCACTGTCTTATCAATGGGTAGATTGGATGGCTATAAACACGGTGTATCAAGTTCACAACTCCTCAAAATTCTTTCTGTACATAGGGAAGGGTGGTATTGGAGTACTTCTAGAGCAGGTACCTATCTTCGTTTGCCCCGCTTGTCATTATGCATTTTAACATATAAATTCGCAAAGGTTGCGTTTGACGCAACCACTTCTTTCTACTACTCAAACTGAAAACATGTCAAAGCGTTTTCTTAGAGACTGTCCCATTCCGAATTGTGGGGCAAAGTACTTAGTAAAACTTTCAAACCATCTTGCTGATGTTCACGAACTTTCTTCAGAAGATAGAAAACGTTGGTTGCAGGAAGTAAAACTCCAATCTAAAAGTTATGTTCATTACACTAGTAAGGATAAACCATCTCATGACTCGCAATTGGTTTCGTCAGCAAATTGGCTGACATTGTAACTCTATAAAAGACGTGAACAAACTGTTTCAAGTTTAGTTGACATCATGAACGTGCGTTGGAAACATAATTTCTCGGCTATAATCGCTGGCCCTTCTTTCTCGGGGAAAAGCGGTTTTGTAAATCGGCTTTTACAATCAGGAGAGGAAATGATTAATGGAGCCCCAGAAAAAATATTTTATTGTTATGGCGCATATCAGCCTCTATTCGACGAAATGAAACGTTCACTTCAAAATATCGTGTTTATCGAGGGGTTACCTAGCGATATAGAAGAGATGTTAAGTCCACAGAATAGGAACTTGCTGATTCTGGACGACTTGATGGTAAGTCTAGCCGATAACAAAACGATGACACAACTCTTTACTAAAGGACGACACAGCAATCTCTCGATTATCTTCATTGTACATAACTTATTCTATCAGGGAAAAGAAATGCGAACCATTTCATTGAACTCGTCTTATTTCGTCATTTTTCGGAGCCCGCGAGATAAGTCACAGATTATGAATCTGGCAAAACAAATGTATCCTGGTGAAAACAAATTCTTGCTGGAAGCCTATGATGATGCGACGTCATTCTCCTTTGGGTATCTCATGATCGATATGAAGTCTGACACCCCAGAGGCGTTCCGTTTGCGCACGAACATTTTCCCTGGCGAAAAGCAATATGCCTATGTCAAGAGGTTATAAAAGCAACGGATATGGAAATGTCACTTCATTCTCGACGATGTCTCGAACAGTTAAGGACAACATTGATTATCTCAGAATTCTCAGCAAGTGCAACCCAAGACAACGTAAAGCTATATTACAGACAGCAGACACTAAGCTCTTGAAAGCCTTGTGCGAGTGCATTTATAACATCCTTAGGGAAACGGTTCCAGTATCAGACGCGCAAAGGAAGAAGCTGTCACGCCACAAGAACACGCTCATCCCTCTTGCTGACAAAAAGGTTCCTATTAATAAGAAGAAACAGCTAATCATTCAACACGGAGGTAGCTTTCTGGGAGTGTTATTGCCGCCCGTACTAACTGCATTGGCCAGTCTACTCTAAACATGAATCACGCGAAACGAATGGTGGTGGTTCCGGAAAACGTCTTGTCGAACATGCAACATCAACAACCTATGCAGAGTCCGCCTTTGGCACAGAAGTTATCCAGCTTAGATAGTGAAATGGAAAGTGTCTTGGGACGCAAAGACCTTTCGGATGATGCCAAGTTGCAACTTTATAATCAAACATTGCAACGATATTTATCGTATTACGAGCAAAAGAAAGAGCAGCCTTTACAAGTGAAAGTAGTGAGCAATCATACGACAGAGAGCAAGCCCGAAGAGCCGATAGAGAATGACGAGATTGAACAGGAAGTATTGCACACAGTCCCCAAGACAACAAGGAGCCGCGCACAACTTATCTTAAACAAGATCAAACATAACAAAGATATCATGCACTGGAATGATCGCGGAGAGCTAATCTATCACGGCAAAACGATTCCTTCCACTCATGTAGTCGATCTAGTAAGGGATACTGTGAAAGGGAGAAAAAGTTTTGACCCAAATGGTTGGCAGTTCTTTACACGAGGGCTGGCTAAGATGAACACACCGCACGACTGGATTGGAAATGATCAACGAAAAGAAGTGATGAGGCAATACAAGCACAGAACAGAAGATGAAGAGGCAGCAGAACCAATTCGACTGTTACCAACACCCCCAAGTGTAACTATGCACCCACCCAAACAGACAAGAAAACGGCCAAGAGCGATGACTCCCCCCCGCCCCGTCTCTAGATCAAAATGGTTGCCATTGTGAACAAACAGAAACAAGGATATGACATTTTCACAATTTTATTTTGTTGTAATACTCAACTGAACAATGTTAATAAAATATTGATTATGATGTTACAATGTTGTCACTCTTTCTTTATTTTTACATGCGATTATATGGGAATGCCTCTTGCTTACTTCTATTTACATGATATTTTGTGCTGAAAAATGGGAAGTACTTGTTTACAAAGTCGCTAACATAAGAGTCGTTCATGCGCTTATTTTTTGAAAACGTCTGAAGTATGAAGTTCGTGTCCTTTCCTCTACATCGCAAAACTACATAATAGACGCAATATTGTCCACAAACACTTGAGTCCAGGCTTTGTAAGTCTTTCTCGTTATAAGACCATTCTTGAGAATTTTCGTTTAAAAAGTTCACAAAGGATCTTGCATATTCCTTAGGGTGTTGCCCGTACGAGTCAAAGAATTCGCCTTTCTTGTCTTTCGTAAAGTAAAATGCCACCCAATGACTTCCGGCCTTGTTTGCGGGATCTACGTTAGCAACGTAAGCACTGGGATATATGTCTACTCTCTTGGGTAAGACATCCGATGGGTAGACACCTTGAAACTGCTGCTTTGCTATCCTGTCCTGTTCTATGGATTCTTTGAGCTGGAATGTGTTCATTCTTACGTGCTAAAGTCGAACAGCACGTTTCTAGCGTGATCAATCTCGATCACTGAATCAAATTCTCCGTACACCAAGACGTGTACTGTCTGTGGCAGTGGTGTTGCAAACTGAACTTCAACTCCCAGATTTCCGCTCTTTATAAGGTTGAAGGTTTCTCCACTGGATAGATCCGGTGTGAGGTTGAAGCAATAGAGGGTATAGCCATTGGCATAATCATCACGAGAGATCTGATTACCATGATCACCAAACATCATGTTTGCTCCGCTGAATAACGATTGATACCCCTGGATGAATCCTTGCCCTCCTGCTGCGGTGTACTTCAACTGCAAGGGTTTCTGAGGAACTTGGTTACCGTCGGCAAATACACCAAGATAACGGACGTCGTAGTTCTTGAAATTATATGGGTTCTTGGTATATGTCCCATTGTAGGCATCGTTGTCTACTATGCCAATAACTACACGTGTGGGCAGTTGTCCTGTGAATATGTTGTCTTGCGTAAAGCTAAGTCCTCCCTCGGCAATACTAAAAAACTTGATACCTGTTCTTCGAATGGGGTACTTGGCTTGAGTCGTTCTCAGTTGTTCGGCTATAGCCAAGGAGACTGACGGGTTCATTTTTACTTTTCGAATGAAAAGAAGGGCATCTTCAATGACCACTTTATACTGCGGGTTAGTTTCACCGGACATCAGGCAGAACTCGTTTTTAGATCGTGTGAACTTCAGTTTCAGATTCACATAATCCAATAGGTAACGATCTTGGAAGAACAAGTCTGCATGGATTGGACCAGCAAGTTCAATACTAGTACTCCCGTTGGAATGTTTATAGCGGGCATTTAGGCCAAGGTTACCGCCAGCATCTCCTGCTTTGGTTGGGTCTGTCTGTTCCATTGCGCCAGCGGTGTCTTTGTAAAACAGGCTACTGGTCAATTGTGTGGTTTTAGCCTCGTTTCCAAAATTGAGCAAAGTTCCCAGCATTGCTCTATAGGGGTACGTATTTGATCCAGAGGACACCACCTTCCCATTCAATGTCACATCCACTTGGTTGAACAAGGACTGTAGGAAGAGATTTACTGGAGCGACTTTCTTATCTGTAACAGCAGTGCCGTCTGCATTCACGACTTTGGCCTTGACGTAGATCCAGGACTTTCCGAGATCAAGGTACTCAGAATTACCATCAACAGAGAACTCTATGGGTCCGGAATCAGTGATGTTGGAAACTGGCTGAATGTCTTGCCACCTACCATGTTCTTCAGCTGTTTGAGTGGCAGGTACTGTAAAAACATTTAGTGCACTATTCATGCATTCTGAAGACTCGTGATGCGCAAACGCCATCTCTTAATAGACTCTGTTTTTGAAAAAGTCTCCAAATTCACCCACTCTTTGTCTCTTTGCAGTTAGTACGTTAGAAGGAGAGCTCCTCTTCCTCTTGCATGCAGATTTTTTAGTGCGAGATGCTTTCGCTTTCGTAGTTCGAGAGCGACTGCTTGATTTAGATGTAGCTTTACGTTTTATAGCCTTTCCTGGTTTACGTTTCTTCGAGGCGGGACCGGTTGACTTCGACCTTGATCGTCGTTTCGATCCTTTTCCACTTTGAGGTGCAATTGCTCTTCTGACAGCGTTCATGGCTTGGCCCTTAAGATGCTGCCCAGTCTGCAGTGCACGAGATGTTGCGGCGGTTCTAAGATCCTTTCCTGCCAAAACGTCTTTGGCAACGCCCATCCCGGTGTTAATCGCCGCTTTACCAAGTGTCTTAGCTCCGGATTTTAGAAGAGGCACGGCAGAACGAAACAAACTTCGAAACATGGAACCCAGACCATAGCCCCGCTGTATTCCAATGCCTCTGAAACCTGGTAATGCACTTCCACCTTGTTGTATCAAACATCGATACACATCTGGATTCGGATAATGTTGTGTCCTCATGTTGGTCACAGATAAAATGGTTTGCTTCTCTTGAAATGAAGTGTCACGATCGACTTCCCACTCTCAAATGGTACAAGTTGGTTGGTGTCATCCTTTATATTACATTGGATTTGGCCTATAAATTTTCTGCTCACCGGCAAGTAGAATGGGTTCTCAAACGTCTTGGTTATGATCTGTCCATCGCTACCCTCGATATTTACAATGCGAATAAGCGGAACCATGGCATCTCCAACCACTTGGGCATCAACCACATCTGAGTACACATACAGCGAATGAAATCCGTGAGCTAAACTGGCCACGTGGGGGCTTACGGTTGTCTTGGTAATCGGTTCATCCTGATCGAATCCTAAAACAGCTGCCAATCCGACGCCAAGCAGTAGGTGCAAATTACTCTTTATCTTGACCTTGACGTGTCTGGTAACTTCATCGTAAGTTAACATAATTTCTTTTTGTGCTCCTTCGTCTAGTTGTTTGGTCATGGCCTTCAACAGCTGTTTCACTGTTTTGTAGTAACCAGCTGGTATGGTAATTCGATTAATGGGTACTTCACTTCCACGTTTAGTGTAGAACACATTTGAAAGCTCGCGTATATTGTTCCAGGTATGTGGATATTGGATTTCACTCAGGGCAACAACCCAGTCACCTGCGAGATCCAAGGGTTGGGGAAGATTGACAGTGAAATCCGCCAGCGTATTCTTTGGATTCATATTCATGGATGAATTACTTGGGAGCGTGAGATAAAATTGCCCTTCCATCTTATCGTCAATGTGCGAACTGAATGCTTTTAGCCGAATCACAGTCTTTTATAGATTCAGCAAGTCTTTCTCGTCAACCCAACTCGACATCGTTTCAGGGTATCCAAACCATTTCACCAAATATTCGGTACGGCCTCTGCGTTTTCTCTGCTTGACTAGTTTCTCTACTCTGTATACGTTATCCTTTTTCACAACTTGTTGAAGTTCGGATTCGTAAAATGTACCTTCGAGTACCTCTCCGTTATAATCCTTCAAACGATAAACGGGCGGACGCCGCCGAATCCTTTGTGATATTGTAAATATCTCTTCCGTCCAGCCTGGTAGGTACCCCTTCTCGAATGTCCTTCTGACCTTGCTTATCCTAACTTGATCTCCCATTTTATATTTAAAAGTAACCTCCTTTCGAGGCGTTGTCCCATAGAGGGTGTGCCACACACGTTTCTCGTTATCTTTAGTTACCAAAACGGGTTTGGTCTTGATACTCCTATGCATAGAATTATTGTAGCTTTTCAGTAGTTGCGGAAGAACCGGAATATAGTTTAATGTATTCTTCCAAGTAAAGTAACGCCACATTCGGGTCTTTAGCGTTCGATTAAATCTCTCCACGACACTTGCCTTTGTTTCGTTGCGAGTAGTGAAGAACTTGATTTCTTTTTCTTCCAACAAGGTCTGAAAAGGTTTGTTTAGGAACTCTTTGCCTTCATCCGTCTGCAGATAAAAAGGTTTTCTTCCATTCTTGAGTATGGTTTGAAATGCCGTCCTCAGTTCTTTCCCAGTCTTTGTTTTCAAAGGTACGGCCCAAGCAAACTTGGAGAACACATCGATGCATGTCAACAAATATTTATATCCCTTGTTGTACTTGCTGAGCGATTGGAGGTCAACTAGATCAGCTTGCCATTGATCATCTATTCCTCCGACTATGACTCTATTTCTAAAATAGTGTTTGCGCACTGGCTTGTGCAAGGTGTAAGTATCTTGAGTTTTGAGCCAAGCTTGAACCCGCTTCCTTGAGATTTTATATTTTCGATCTTCTTTTACAGCACGAAAGAGGGCATCGACGCCACCAAGACTTCCTGCTTTCTCGAGGTCGTAATACTTCTCGTGAAGGTACTGGTTTATGTTGTCCTCCATCAAGTTCGGACGCCTGTATAATCACTTTTCCACCACAGCAAGAAAAGATACAGCGAACCCTTCGGAAAATATTTTCCAGCTGCACTGTTGGTAATCCTGATGCACAACAGCAAGACATCCTATCTGTGTGACCGTTAGCAAAGAAGTGCTGGTGTCTAGTTGTTTAATCCGTACTTATAACCGAAGGGTTTCAAAAACTAGACGACTTACAATATATGCCACACTTGGAAAATAATCAGGATGTCGGTTTCTTAAAAACATGTATAAAGAGTTCCATTCATCATGCGTTAGGTGAAATTCGTTAGCATAGCGCAAATAATATAATAATCGCCCCCAGTTCATTATTCCATCATGGGTTAAATCCTTGTGGACGTCAAAAAGTATAACGAGTGACTGTTTGTCTTGAACAGAAGGGAGGGGCGGTAGGTTTATCTGTCTTGCAATTAATCTGAGAATTGTAAAAGACCACCTCATTCTACTACAGGTATTCATAAGTGACACTGTTGTACATGAACTCTCTTTTTTATTGCTTTGTACGATATCATATATATATATATATATATACAGTTTTCTTGTGTAATTACAATTTGCATTGTTCCATTTTTTTTTTCGTTGATAAGCGAGCATGGTCGCTTCAGTCTTTGCAGTTCTTGTCCTGTCATAATTACAATCTGCATTGTTTTCCTTTTTGTTTGATAAGCGATCGCAGTCGCCTCAGTCCTTTCTTACTATTCACCTGAACTGGATCAGCCCTGTCATGATAGTTCGACAGTATTTCGTAGAGATCTTCACCAGGGTATAGCGGTTGCAATATCTGTAACCATTCTTCAACCACTTGAACTTCGTCAACTTGCTTTAAGGCCTCATCCAGGAAGCAGTCCACTTGCTGTTCGTATGTCATGAACAAACACACATCGTGCTGCTTCTGGCTTGGATGATTAATTCGACAGCCATGGCATTCTTCTACCACTATCTTCGAAAGCACTTCCTCTACTGTCTTTGCGTAAGCATTGTACAGCTCCTGTTCCATGATCTGATGTCTTTGCACCATTATCTCATTTGTGACATCGCTGTTATCATACAAGCAAGCCATCCTTTCTTGAAAAGTTCAGGGTCTTCACTTGAGATATCCTTGATAGCTCTGACTGGCTAGTGACACAAAACTACTAGTTATATACCTTAGAAATGGTGGGAGGAGTCCTGTCGGGTTGATTGGCACATTCCGATGGCGCTCATTAGTATGGATGCCAATGGCGCTCATTAGTAGGGATGCCATTTACGCTCATTGGTATGCAGCGCTCACCACTCAAATGTGTGAATGTTCGTTACATTTCTTTTGATTCTCTCTTTGAGGGCGTTATCTTTTCTTGGATCCGCAGGAACACGCTCCCAGAACTTTGCACGGTCTTTGGCGTCTGGGAGTAGGGCGAATAGATTTTGCTTAAACCGTTTCTGTAGTTCCCGTAGATTCATGCATCG
>JANVCJ010085732.1:0-10818 GCA_026413505.1 Epizoanthus ramosus
TGCTCATGACCGAAGACCCGAGATGGAATCGTGGGATAACTTTCCCAGCCGCTACCGTCCATTTCGTCGGGCATCTGGTCGCAGGTCAATCCGGTGGCCGCGGGTCGAAACACTCCGGGCAGATGAAGACTCGCTGGGGCGGCAAAGGCCGGTGAGGTGCCGCTGGCACAGGAGCTTCCACCGGATGCCTGGAGCGCCAAGGGCCAGAATCCGAGCAGCAGGAGACAGAATCCAGTGGGGGCGAGTCGGTGCCGAGAGTGTTTCAGGCCGATCAACATCGGAGATCTCCTTTGAGCGCTTCGAGAGTCGCGTTTCGCACCCGAACACCTCCGTTCGGGCTCCACAGACAAACATTTAAAAAATGCTACATCAGCAATTTTTCAATGTCAATAAAGCTTGTTCCTCAAAGGAGCCCACTGTTCAAGGTGGGGAGCATCAGGAGTATTGGGGTCACGGAGTCGTGGAATCGGATGGGGTCAGCGTGTCCCATTCATGCTCGACTTCCACAAGACCGAAGTGATACTCACGGTTCTCAATGGAAAAGGCATCGTGAATCACCCGCTGGTCGTAGACATGGAGCCCCGCTTCATCGAGCAGGAAAATGTAGAGTGAGTAGCTCCCTTTGATCATGGGCAATGCGGGCAAACAGAGACGCACACGGTGGCGTGCGGCCCCACGAAAAGGCCCGATGCCGTCACGGTGGGTGCCGAAGGAACAGAGGGTCACGCCATCGAGACGATCGATGCCTACGCCTAGATGGAAGGCTCGTTCCCGATCGATACTTTCCCACTCCACATCCACCTGCCAGGGCTCGCGGTGTTTGAAGGTCGTCGGCGAGCCACCCAGCGGCTCGACGGACACCAGGCGGGCGGGCTTCGCACCGACCTCGTCGACGGCGGGTGGCGCCGGCGCCGTCGATCCCTGCACGGCTTCTTCACCGACCTCCGAGGTGCCCAGGCCCATTTGTCGACGCCGCAGCAAGTGGCTTTCATAGGCCTCGATCACCTCGTCCGTCTTACCGAAGGCCTCGGTCTTGCCATTGCGCAGCCAGAGGGCCTGCTCGCAATAGGCCGAGACGTAATACATGGCGTGGGAACAGAAGAGCAGACTTCGCCCCGTTTCCACGAAGCGAAAAATGGCGTCCATGCACTTTTTCTGGAAATACCCGTCGCCCACCGAAAGGGCTTCATCGATGATGAGAATTTCAGGGTCGACATGAATGGCGATGGCAAACCCCAAGCGCATGCTCATGCCGCTGGAATAGGTTTTGACAGGCCGATCGATAAACTCCCCCAGTTCGCTGAACGCGATGACCTGGGGGATTTTCTCCTCAACCTCCTCCGCACCAATGCCCATGATCGCGGCATTCAGGCGGATGTTCTGGCGGCCGGAGAATTCCGGATGAAACCCCATCCCCAGTTCGAGCAACGAGGCCACCTTGCCTCGCACCGCGAGTTCACCGGTGGACGGCGCGGTGACACCCGCGAGCAGCTTGAGCAAGGTGCTCTTGCCAGCCCCGTTCTCGCCCACGACGCCCAGGCTCTCCCCCCGACGCAGCTCGAAACCGACCCCCGCCAAAGCGGCCACCGCCTGGTGGCATGGCCGCCCCGTCACAAGTTCCCGCAAGCGGTCCCAAGGACGGGGGTAGATGCGGTAGGTCTTGGAGAGTTCGCTCGCCGAGATCAAAGAGGAATCGGTGTGTGTCGCCAAGACCCCGATACGCCTGTTAGAAGTTCTGGATCAACAGTTCTTCGCGGTTTTCCTCGGCCGCCGACTCCGTAGTGTTCCGCACCGCCTTGATGCTCGGCCGGAACTCGGTGTTCACCACACCGGGATAAACGTGGGTGATGGACGTCGCGAACGGCACCGAGGATTCAAAGGTTCCATTGCCATCCCAATCGACCGCCAGGGACGTCGGGCTTCCCGTTGCCGTCACCGTGAAGATCGCGTCTCCACCCGGCGAGCAGATGCAAGCCGGCGGCCCCAAGAGACCAATACAGCCGGCGTCCTGAATCAGACAATCGGGATTCCCAGCTACACTGCTGAACAGCCGGAATTCGGTGACCTCCAACGGTTCGGTGCTCACTACCGTCACCGAGGTCGAGGCCGAGGCCTCCTGGCTGGCATTGCAATTGGTGATGGTGAGATTGACCCGCCGGGTTCCTGATTGGAGGATCCAGGTATGAGAGATATCCTGCCCACCGGAAACCTTCACGCAGGCGACGTTGCTGCTCGCACCGAAGGTACAGAGGTCGGTGCCATCGCTATCTTCGAATTCCCAGTTGAAGTCACTGGCATCGAGACTGTTGGCGTGGAAATCCCAGGTGGCGCCACCGTCCGGGGTGCTGAAAGTGATGGGATCCACGCCCGTGGCGAACCGCGGATTGTTGCCGACCGCCTCCACGTTCACGGTCGAGCTCGCGCTCTCTGGATCGCTGAAGGCACTGGTGAGTTCAATCGAGATATTGAACGGCGTTCCTGCACCACGAGGTCTGGGCTGGGCTCGGTTCGTGCTGCTCAAGGCACCGCCCCCCAAACCAGTCACAGAACTCCAGACGGAAACATTGCCGGATTCGAATCCATCGGTGAAGATCTGGTCCGAAATCACGACGTTGGTGGTGTCCCACATGAAGCTCAAGGAACTGAGGTCTTCGTTGGTATCCGTGCCCGCGTTATCTGGCACGCCATCTACCTTCCAAACGAAGTTGGCTGGCCCTCGGCCCACCAGAGTGGCCTGAAAATCGATCACCGTACACTGCGGGAAGGTGCCACCGGTGGGTGTCAGGGTAATCCCGAGGCGCGGGTCTTCCACCGTAATGTCCGCTGAATTCTCAACGGCCGACGAGCACGTGGCATCTACATTGGTCGCGTTCACGCTCACCGCCGCGTCTGCACAACGATTCACCGCGTCGTCACAGGTGAACTTGATGGTGGCCTGGTTTCCCGTCTGGCTGACGATCTCATGACTCACACCGGCAGGCGTGGTGATGTCCGTCCAAACCCAGGCGGCCGGATTCGGTACACATCCATTGCCACCGAAGGCGAGAAAATCGATGTCTTCATCCATCCAGTAGTTGGCCTGAGGGCTGCTCACCGAAGTTGTGATGTTCGGATCGCCCGAACTTCCCCCTTCCCACACATGGACATCGAGGACTCCTCGCGCAGCGCGGTAGAAGTAGATGGTGCCGGGGTTGAACTTGCCGATCCGCGGCGTAAAGTTCTGGGCTCCAAATTCATTCCCCGGATAGTAATAGCTCCAATAACCGAGATTCTGTTGCTGACAGTTGTCGAAATAGGTTGGGCCACCGGTGGTCATTTCAGTGATGTTCTGGCTGCCGGTGCCCAGGCTGGTCAAATCGAGAAGCTGCTCCACATGGTCCCCGTTGAGAGACGAGGCCCGCAAACCATAGTAGAGATAGGGAACATGGTTGCTGCCCCCCTCCGAGTAGGTTAGAAACTGTCGGGTCGAGTACGGCGGGAGGGAGAGATTGTTGAACGTCAGGGTGCCCGGATTACTGCCATTGCAATTGCTGGTGAGGCAAGCGTCGATATCGAACATCTTGATCCGGTTGTTGGTGCTCACCCGCTCAAGTACCGCCAGGTAGGTATCTCCACCTTTTTCGAAAAGAGCGGTGCCGAAACTCACGGTATTGAGACCACTGAAGCGCTTGATGGCACCACCGGGATTCGAGGGATCGTTGATCTGCCAGAGTTCTACACCCAGGGAGTTGATGGTGTTGCCGTCGCTGTTTGAGAGATAGATCGCCCCGGAGGGTGCCGTATAGGTATCGATGAAACCGCCGGAGGTGGTGTTGAGACTCCCCTCGAATACATTCGGGCACGGTGAGCCGGGAACGCTGGCATCGTCGGTGCACGGCGCAGCGGCGATGGCCTCCGTCACATTGAAGACCCTCACGCCATTTTCATGGCCGGAAAACCCATAGAGCACGGGCCCCGCCGGGCCATCGAATTCCTCGATGCGCGCCATCCGAGAGTTGCTGGTTTCTTGAAAGAGCTGGGTGAGAGAACCATTGTTGGTATTGAACCGCCAGACACTGAACCCCACCGGACCACGCGCCGCAACGGCGATGTAAACAAAGGAACCGCCGCTCGAGGGCAATAGCACATCGATATCTTCTACGAAGAAGTCGTCCTCGGCCGGGCTCGGGAAGTGGAGCCAGTCGTTGTAGGGCGGAAATCCATCCGCCGCAGCCACCTCTACCGGTTGCTCCGCGTTCGCACCACCGATGTTCCAAACCTGGATCCCGGCGTTATAGGCCACATAGAGAAAGTCGCCGAGGGCGTCGAGCCCCTGGAACTGCTCGTGACCGGCGAACCTCGAGGGAACGGTGAGACTTTCCCAATCGCTGCTGTCCATACCGCTGGGGATCTGATCACAGGTCAATCCCGTCACCGCGGGTCGGAAGACACCGGGGATATGCACGCTGGGGTCGGCGGCAAACGCCGGAGTGGTGCCACTGACACAGGAACTCCCACCGGAAGCAAAGAGCGCCGAGGGCCAGACGATGAGCAGCAAGAGGCAAAGACCTGTGGGGGCAAGCCGGGGTAGCATTCTTTGAAGACAGGTCAACATCTGACGATCTCCTTTGGCGGAATTGGGAGGCGGGGTTTCCAACTCAAGCGGGAATGCTTGAGGATCGTTGATCAAGGCACCCTCTGTATGGTGTCAAAGCATGCCTGCTATGTCAAGAGGCTGGTGTGGGGAGCCAAGGCGGGCGAAATGCAGAGGAACACAGAAGAAGAACAAAGAAGAGAACGGACTCGACCCCGAAAGGTCGAGCCCGTTCAAAAGGCGTGGGTGAGCACGAGGCTCACCCATCTGCTACTACCTCACGGAGCGTGGTAGTTGACGAACAGATCGACGTCGTCACAGGCAGACTCGAGCTCGATGCCGGCGAGGCCAACCGAGAAACGCCCGAGGGCGGTATGAGTCGCGGAGACGTAGGACTGGGCAAGGGTTCCACCGGAGCCCGGGTCCAGGTCGAAGTTCGCAAACGCACCATCAACACCAACGTTGAGGTTCAGGAACAGCCAACCGGAGGTGAAGGTCGGGTCGAGGGAGCCAGCTCCCACGGCCACGCTCTGGGTCTCCAGCGGGAAGCAGACCGGATCCTCGTCGACCGGCACGTCCGGCGGTGAAACCGGCGGGCCCTGGCCACCGAAGATGGTGCCGCAGAGTTCTTCCCAAGCCTCTTCTTCATCGAAGGCGATGACTTCGGTCTCATTCAACGGATGCCATTCCGGACCACCAGCCTCGCCCGGGGCGGCGCAGGTGTAACCAGCATCATCGATGTCGTTCACGGTGGAGTCACGCCACGCAGTGATGTTCGTGCCGCCGTCGAAACCAGGGGCGCCATCGAAGTAGCGCACGCCCCAGGCAGTGCCCAGAGGCTCGCGGCCGTCGATGGTGAGGGCCGGAACCGAGTAACGACCGTAGAAGGTGTAGCCGGTGGGCCACCCCGGAGCGTCGGTCGCCTCGATGTGGACGAGGTTGTCGCCGGTGGCGGAATCATTGTTCTGGTTGACAATGAAGTAGTCGCCCCAAAGCACGTTGTTGTTGTTGGCAACGGCCGGGTTGACACCATCGGTGAAGTAGTCGTCGTCGTTCGGGAAGATGAGGCTGCAAGTGTCGACACTGTCCACGGTGATGTAACCGCGGGCGTAGCCGTCAGGGTAGGTGGCGCCGAAGCAGGCACCGTCGATCGCCGCGCCCGTGAGCTTGGCCTGAATGTCAGCGAGACGGCTGCCCTGCAGCACCGGGTTCACGAAAAGCGGGAAGATGTTGATGCAATCCACCGACGCATTGGCGGCGGTCTGCGGGAAGCTACCGTCCCACTCGGGGTGGATGTCGTGCGGGCTGATGGTGTCATCAGGATCGCTCTGCTCGTCAGCGGTCACCGGCAGGTTACCGTTGGCGAACACGTCGTAGAGGTTGACGGTCTGCACATCGTACCCCGTGAGGAAGATGTCAAAGTCGACAACCGGTTGCGACCAGTCGGTCCACACCGCAACGTGAGCCAGGGCAGGGGGAGCCGACGCGTTGTTGATTGAGAACACAGTGTTGACCCCAAGGGGATCGTCGAGGTTGACCTCGAAGTAGGGCAACAGGAGGGTTGCTGCGGGAACGGCATCCACCGTACACAGCTCAGCAAAAGCCTGGCCGCCCATTGCGATCGAGGCGACGAGTACCAACACTAAACCTAGTCTCTTCATAATCAGGATTCCTTTCAAGGGTGTATCCCTTGAATTTCCAAAGTCGAAGCTTCGTTTGCCACCGTCTCCCTGGCCTGACGGCAGCTTCTAGCGGTTGCAGGCACCACCTCCTGTTTAAAAATTTCACACTTGTATTTGAGGTCGCAACACCATATGGGCCCTACAAAACAGCAGTTTCAGGCCCGTAATTCCAAATGGTGTCGAGGTCTGTAAAAGCTTGTACCAACTATTCATATCACAAACAAGTCAAAGAATCATCGAACTTCTTCGATATGGTCATTGCTCTGGCCCAATTCCTGCCCGGGTCATAGAATAGGTCCTCCGTCGGGGCCAAGGGGTCTTTCTTACCCGCCCAAACCCGCGATAGCCTCTGGTTCCCGCAGCTCGAGACGGTTCACCGCACTCCTACCTGGGATCCAAACGGCAAGTTCTACGCTCCACGACGGACAATGCTTTGATAACATAGAACCACCTCGGCCCGCCAAGAACGGCGGTCCGATTCAAAAGGGCCCTCCATGCCAACTGCCACACCCGCTTCCACGCTGCCGATCGTCACGGAACCCCACCCGGTGGGTGCCGTCACCTGGACACCGAGCCCCTATATCCACATCGGGGACGATACGGTCTACAACCCCCACACCGACAAGACTCTGCGCCAGGGCGACCCCGGCTACGCGCTGCTACGGCGCCTGCTGGCCAAATCAGCCACGGGCCTGGTCCTCGACGATGACCTCCGTTCCCTGGCCGAGGCCGCATGGCTGGTCGACTCCAGCACCGATCTCTCGCGGCGCTACTACCTGAAGATGGTCTCCCTCGAAGCGCACACGGTGTGCAACCAGGCCTGTTACTTCTGCCCGGTTTCAGTGGACCCACGCAAATCTCACTTCATGCCCACGGAGACCTACGAACGCATCGTGGGCGAGCTGGCGGAGCTGGGAGAGCCCATCGAGGCCGTGTTCATGATCAGCTACAATGAACCCACCCTCGACCCGCGCTTTGTCGATCAGGTGAAATGCTTGCGAGACGCCGGCCTGCCCCCCGCCACCCTTACCAACGGCACCGGCTTCACCCCCGAACGCGCCGACGCGCTCCTCGCCCTGGGCGGCCTGCGCTACCTCTCCTTCAACATCTCCACCCTCGACCGCGCACGCTACAAAGAAGACCGCGGCCACGACCATCTGAAGCAAGTGCTGCGCAACCTCGACTATGTGAAAGACAAGCCGGTGGCCCCTGATATGCACGTCGTGGTACTCGGCATGGGCGATGCAACGCACCAGAAGGACTTCGAGGAACTGGAAGAACGCTTCGCTGGCAGCCTTTTGGAAGTCAAGAAATTTGTCGCCAACGACCGCGCCGGCTACCTGCCCGTGGGCCTCAAGGCAAAAGACCAGGAGCGCCGACTCTGCGGCTGCGAGCACTGGGGCTCCCGCCCCATCCACCACCTCCACATCACCCCGTATGCCAAATGCATCCTGTGCTGCCAGGACTACGACGAAGCCAACGAAGTGGGCGACCTCAACAAGAGCAGCGTCCGCGAAGTACTGGAAGGCGATGCCTTCGCCCAGGCCCGGCGTCAGGTGCATGGGCTGGAGGAAGTGCCCGACAACTTCATCTGCAACAACTGCAAGTTTGCTTTAAGGCGCTGAACGCTCCAGAAAAAGAATCTCACACTCGCCTTCGAGGCGAAAACCCAGACGCCGCGCCAGGCGTTTGGAAACCGGGTTGGAAGCATTCCAACAGGGCATAAGCCCCCGCTCGAGGGCGGCGAGACAGAAGCGGGCCGCCACCGCGCCTGCCAACCCCTGACCACGATACTCCGGACGGGTGGCGATCGCCACTTCAACACTGCGGCTCGAAAGCGCATAGGAACTGGCGACAGAGGCCAGACGCGGCTCTTTCGCGCGAGTGAAGGCTCCCCAGGCCATGCCCTCGATCGCCAGGGCTTCGGGGGATGGATACGTCTGGAGACCATGGGGCTTGAGATCATCATCGATCTGGTGCGCTGTTCTGGTCTCCAGCTGTTCCAGCGAGTATTCGCTCGGCAGGCGCTCGGCCATCCCACGCAGGTGGGTCGCATCGAGCCACGCACCGGAGAAGCTGTCCATGGGCCGATCGTGTAGCAAGGCCCCGTGCACCTCAAGGATCCGCCGCCGCCACGTGGCGTCTGGATAGACGAACTCCTTCGGTGGTCCTACCGTTTCGATGAGCGCAACGGCCCCCGCCGTCGACGGATCGCCACCGAAGATCGCATAGCAACCCAGGTCGATCCGGGCCGCCGTTGAAATCTCTGGGTGATCTCCCCAAGCCTGCCCCAGGCGACCTTCAAGAATCGCCTGGCGAATCGCCATCAAGTGACGATGGTTGGCGAACAGCGGGCGGAGCTGCGAACGTTTGGAAGTGATCTCATACATGGGCTGAACAGGAAGGCTCACCAAAGTGCGGTAAGGCGCGGAAAGAGAATATGGCAGGACCTCTGCGCATGTCCACGGGAAGATCCTTGCCGTTTCATGAAACGGCAAGCGCTTGAAATTCACTATTCCTTGAACTCACCTGGCCGCCGGACTCAGAGCACATCTTGTTCATCCATCCCCTGAGGAGGAACACCATGGATCGATCTCAAGGGAGGGTGGTTGAACCACTCCGTCGTGCGGCCCGCAACAACTTCACGGGCCGGGTCGCACGGCGGAGTTTTTCTCAGGTTTCACCACGTCTCCCGATCTCATTCCCAAGATGAAATCGAGTGCCCCCCCTGTGTTACCGTAACGGTCCGCCATGAAACGCCCCGCCGCCAAGATTGAGCCTCAAGAGTTTGAGCACCTGGTCCGCACCGGGCTCTCCACCGGCTTCTCATTCGACTTCACCGTCGAGCGTCTCGAGCATGGTTTCGCCCAGGTCCGTCTATTTTCGAACCCCAAACACCTGCGCCCCGGCGACACCATCTCCGGCCCGGTGTTGTTCACCCTGGCCGATACAGCGTTCTACGCCGCGGTGCTCTCGGCAGTGGGCATGGTACCTCTGGCGGTGACCACCGACATGAGCATCCACTTCCTGCGCCGACCACGGCCCGGTGACCTCATCGCCGAGGCGCGGTTGCTCAAGGAGGGACGGAAGCTGATGGTCGGGGAGATCCACATTTACTGCGACGGCGACCCGAAGCCGGTGGCCCACGTCGCCGGGACCTACGCGGTACCTCCTTCGACGCGCCGGCCTACTTAGGGCGCAGTCCCTCGACCGGCCGACCCTACGCGATCTCGTGGAGCCGTTCGATGCGAACGAATCACCCCAAGTACAGCAGCCAGCCCATGCCCGAGGCACCGGTTCCGCCGGCGATTCATTCTGCCGTCGGCGAACCCAGAGCCTCAGCGTATGGGGAGTCGTTCATGAGATAAAACAAATCAGCGAGCACACTCTTCGAACGGCGGAACCGTGATCGAAAGCTCTCCACCCCGAAGTCTCAACACGGCGGTGTTCTGGGCGGTCGTCTCGATGCGTACCAGCCGGACTTCGTAGGATCCGTTGAACAAATCGCGGATTCCTGCCAGAGCAAGCCCCTCTTCCACCTCGAACTCCATGGCGTCAGCATACCCAACGCCGAAACGGTTGCCAGCTTGATCGCGCGGTGTCACAAACAAGATGACCTCCTCGGAGCCTTCGCTGGACTGCTCGACTTCCCACTCGCTGTATTCCGGGTCGAGTTGCCTTGATGGCAGCAAGGAGTAGGCTGCATAACGCGTCACCTTGCCGCCACAGGCTTCGGCCTCGGCTTCGATCACGACTTCGTAGATTCCATCGCGGTCCAGGGGTGGAAGCCTTACCGTGTAGGAGCATCCGTCTTCCATCGGCTCGGCATGGAATTCTTCGGTCCGCGGCTCCGCGCAACGTTCCATGAGCGGGCGCAGGCTTCGCCACTGCAAGACCGCGGCAGATCCCGAATCCACGAGAACCGCCGGGTCTGGAGCTTCCTCTTCATGCATCTCGGTGATGTCGTTATCCGATGCCGCCTGGAGCAACTCCTCCGTGCCATATTCCGGATAGATGAGGGAAACCTTGATGCGAGCATGGGTGAGAGGGAGTTCGCCATGCGACAGGTTGATGTGCACTTCGGAACTCTCACCGATCTGGACGGGCGGGATCTGTGCCCGCATGTTGATTTCGGAGTCGACCAGAACCGAGGTGATGAAGCGCTGCGAACTCCCGTTCAACTGCCCTGCACTGACCCGCAGTGTCCAGGTGCCGAGAACATCTGGCCCGATAATCCCCACCGGGGCGTCGAGGATCTTGGGTACCATCAGTTCATAGAAGGCATATCCCGGCCCGTCGACATAGCGCACCAGGCGGTTGGCCCCGGGCGAAGAGGGCGTGTAGCGATATCCGTCGGGAGCGATGATCTCCAGGTCGAGTTGTTCCGATGGGTCGTCCCACGCACTTACGAAATGGATACGATGATCGCACGGCGTGAGAGACACGGGAATATCGACAGATCGGCCCTGCTCGACGACATAGGTCGGAAGAGAAGTTTAACACGAGGTGAAGCCGAGTGTTTCTCTTGCTTCTCGAGTGCTCTACAACTTTCAAAGTGTTTAT
>JANVCJ010085743.1:0-10817 GCA_026413505.1 Epizoanthus ramosus
TGAGTGAACTTTAGCGGGAAAGAAGGTCACACAAATGTTCAACCCTTGACCAGGCCGGGGATTGAACCCGGGACCTTATCCGTGCAGGATAATGATTCTATTTTGTTCGTTCATTCGAAATTTGCATTTGTAGTATTGGTTTCTGGGATCGTTTGGGTAGACGGGGCCAAGTTTTATTGTAGTTTCTTGAGTGGCCAATACATGTTAATAAAATTAATAAATTTGGTATAATATACATGCAATAGGAAATAACTTTATAGTTAGATCTAACAACACGAATTAAATATTATGGTCAGTTACTCTTTCATACGAGTCAGCCTTGCTTTCAAGGATAGATTGGTTTCGATATGTTCAATCAGTGATAGATTGAATACTTCCAGATCATCATCGGCAATTATCGTGCGCAGAAAGTAGAGCTGCAACGAATAAACACTGAACACCAAATCGTTTAACTCCCGGGGTTTAACTCACGGCACAGTTAAAACATCAGAAAATAAGCGGTAAAAGCCACGTTTCTTGCTGATACTCATGCATAATGATAATATGGTGCAATAATTTTCTTTTTTCATCATCATTACTTTTTGGGATCTTTAATAGGGACGTACAGAGGGATCAATAGTAACTCTTCCTGTAAAAAAATACTTGACATGCGACTACTCAGTTCCCATCACTGACATACTGAAACGTTTCGATAATTACTGATTAGTCTGAATAGGAGCGAGCAAATAGTCCGTTTCATTTAATGCGTTCTCGATTTTGGGAACCGTTTCAGTCTACAGCTTCTGTTTACAGTGAAAACTAGCAGTGTTTGGTGTTTTCTAACTTATAGCTTTATTAACTTATATTGCGCAACCACAATAAAGCCTTTATGGAATGCGATTTACAAATAATTATAAAATTCAAACAATATTACAGATATAATTTTAAAATATTTAAAAATTGGATGAATAATAAAATATTATAATTATTATATATATTAGTAACAGTGTTTTATTGAAAACGAATCGTTTTGATACAAAAATGTATCAATGTGGACGAAACCTTAGAAATATACTCATAGAAGATATCGTCACTAAAATGACGATCATCTCAGCCAGTCAAGATTGTGTATTTATTGCTTGGCGGATCTAGGTTGTGGGCACAGGGAACCGGTCCCCTCCTCTTCCATTGCCCAATTTAATAGTTTGGTAATCCTTTACTGACATTTACATGTGCTAGGTACTTTACATCTCAGTAGTGCTCCCTCTCCCCTCCCCTTCCAGAATTCTTGGATCCACCTGCAACCTTCCCCTCTCCTCAGGGGAATTCCTGGATCCACCACTATGGATACCGACCATGATTGATGGAGTCATCTGTAGCAGTAGTGCCCCCTTCCCGCTCCCCTCAGGGGAATTCTTGGATCCACCGCTATGGATACCGACCATGATTGATGGAGTCATCTGTAGCAGTAGTGCCCCCTTCCCCCTCCCCTCAGGGGAATTCTTGTATCCACCACTATGGATACCGACCATGATTGATGAAGTCATCTGTAGCAGTAGTGCCCCCTTCACCCTCCCCTCAGGGGAATTTTTGGATCTACCACTATGGATACCGACCATGATTGATGGAGTCATCTGTAGCAGTTCTTCTCACTCAAACAGTTGTACGATATACGGAGTGCTTTGTAGAGGATCACTCGCATAAGCAAATCTTGTTATTCCCGTCAATGTGTTTGTACTACTTGTATCAATTGCAGGCAATAGTCTTTCATCATATATTTTCCTCCCATTGCATGTGGTAGGCAATGTATAGAAATTTGTACTATTAACGACTTCTACTGATCTTGTAAGCGGAGCTTGATATTCTGATAATTGTGTTTGGTTTACTTGCAGGTGCCTGGCAAAGAATGGCACTGAATCACGACAGCCAGTATTGTCCCTGGTTAAAGTTTGAAACTCTGTTTGATTAAACCTTAATTTTGCCACAGCTTCCTTGTCGTGAATGAGGTCGGCATTAGAGGTAACACACTTTTTGTAAGGATTTAAAATACAATTGCTAATCATCTCATTGGATTTTAAGTTCACATCTAAGGAATTACTAGTTTCTGCAAGACGCTGCATACTTGCCTTGTGTCTTTGAAAACTTTCAACCGAATCCGTTATAGTTCGGACTCTTGTCTTCTTACATTTCCCAAGTTTTATGTCCCTGTGTCCTCTGTAGTGACTCTCTGAAATGAACGTTCCTGTTTCCTTGTCGTATTCCCTCCAAAACTCCAATTTTCGGGCGAACCGCACTTTCTTTGAGTTTCGCTGCTCGAGTAACAGTTTTTCCTTTTGCTCCCTTAATCTTTCAAAGCGACCATAACCAGGCATTTTATCGGAATTCATTTTCTAATATGACATCGAAATGTAACTGCAATAGCTTTCTAAAGTTTAGGACCAGATATGTCTTTCTCGAATATAAATTCCCAGCTGCGAAGTTAGTCCATGTTAGTCTTCGTCGTCTCCGTTCGCATTTACGTACAGTTCACGAAGTTGTAATCATATTTGAGCAAGATATGTCACTCAAAAAGAGAAGCCAGTTATTGCTTTAATAGAAAATACAGCGCCTCTTTAGCAACATCCACTTTTTCTTGTATGCGTCATGTCACCAATTAATGAAGCTTGTAAATTTTCGTTGTACAATCACTTTTCTCGTAGGTCGCACACAATATCGACGTCTTTGTAGCCATTTTGACCCACACGCTGAGCCACAAATTGTGTAATCCAGTATTACTAACGACCATCTAAAGCGACCGAGTCCGTAGAATATTAAATTAAATCGAGAAGATGCTTCAACCTTTCGAATTCAGATAAACAAGACTATAGATTATTTGTTATTACCGTTCAGATCAATCAACTAAGCCTGAACAAACGAGATAGAGGCCAGTTTAAAATAAAGTTGTAAACAACAGTTTCTGTGAAAATGCTTCCCTACGAACTAAGTATTCGCCGGTTAAAATTTCTTCAGATGGTAATTATGTCTTAGAAACGTAACCATATTGCTTTTTCTTGAACTAGCATCTAATCTTGGCATTCTAAACGTTAATTTCTATGTACTGACAAGTGCAAATTGATTACTATTCATGCAAGAACGCTATCATTACATTACATGTTCTGTCAATAATTAACACAAATATCCGTATGTCCAAAACGTGGCGAATTTCTTTCTTAACAGAAAATGGCTGCAGTTCCACTCTTACAAATTATTACAAACTTAAGTTAAATATTTTATTATATCAATACTCATAGCAAAAGTGTGCACTTATATTTGAATATTCCTAGCAATGTTAGTTTTCTACCTACGTATTTTGTTTGTGTTAATTAAATATTTATTGAAGAAGTTTCCATTAAAGCAAGCGTGGGGTGCAAAAAATTAAGGCAAACATAAATAATAAGCTATAATTGTCCGAAGACAACTACCCAAATCAAGGAAATGTTCAACTTCTCTGCGAGACAATAATTAGTTGAGGCCCGTTTCAATCAACTAAGCCTGGACACTAGCTACCACCGAAGTTACATTACATAACTTTTGTCCGTTTCAGATGCCCTATCTTTCATGCGCCGTATTAAATTTGCTACTGCCGTATTTAACTCAAAATGCCTTATTTAATCTGTTTCAGATGTCAAACTTTTCATAAATACGGCGCATGAAAAATACAGCGTCTGAAACGGACATAAGTTACGGAATGTAACTTCGGCGGTAGTGTAAAAACTTATAAACTTTAAGGTGACGCGATGAGTAAATCTAACTAATTCTAGTTATAACATATGTTCTTGTGTCAAAGAAAGTGAAATTATATGATTAATCCGTGTACCGGTTTTACTTTGCTTTTCCGTGCCGAGAGAAACAAAGCGTGACGTCAGCGAATGTGACTTCAATTGCCGACAGTCAGAAAGGATTTAAACCTGACCAGTATTAATTTCCTCTTTCATCCATGTTACTCTTAATAATTTGGTCTATAATTATATTTTTGCTCCCCTTAGTTTGTTTGCAGTAAGATTTGGGACATAACGTATTTTAAATTAAATTTTCGTGGTTACGTCACTCAACTTGTTGGTGAGCGTCCGTTCGAAATATCACGACGGTACGAAGTGAATGGATTAAAATATTAACACACAATTCCTTAGCAAAAGTGTCGGTGAACACGACAACTTCCAGAAATGTTCCAAATACATATGTGTAACTGTGGATACTATCGGTCCAGCGGTCAAGTTACGAAAAGTCGTACGTTGGTTTGAGTTTACTCATCTAAATAAATATCTGAAATTGAATTCTTGCATTTTATACACAAACACATTACACAGTGCTTCAGGAGAGAAGGCATTCTTTGCACGCCAGCTTTGTGTAACGCATTACCGGATGACTTGAGAGCTCGGGATAATGTTAACTCTTTTAAGTCGCATCTGAAAACATACTATTTTAGGTTAGCGTACAACTTGTGAGTTCATGATCAACATTTAAATTACGATATATTAAATTTGCCTAAGTTTTTATATATTACTTCGTTTTTAGCTATAACTACATGTATGTGAAACGCATTAGATCATATCCCCATGAATTTTGCGCTACTGATATAAGTAATAAAGTTGTTACTATTATTCATTGAATGTTCTGAGTGCTTTTACATTTTACGGTTAAAGTGCTGATGACACTTTAGAAGAGATTTTAATTAAACCTGGTGACACAATTTTCTTCGATGAGCCATCAAATTTGAAACTGAGTTCACCTTTAGCATACAGAGAATTCCGATTAAGAATGAATAAATTGGTGTAGAATGAATACTCTTTGCGTACGGTAATCAGCGACAAGGATAAGTGAATGATGCATTATAAACATTTAATTCTGATTAGAGAACATTTCCTAGCTACCCACGACTTTTCAGTGAAGACAGTACTGAAACCGCAGTAAAAGAGCCAATTAACGTAAACACTGATAATAAAAATGGTTAGTGTGTTAGAATTCGAATTTAGACCAACTCGCACTGGACAACCCTCAATTTGAGCTTCATATGACGTAACATTCGGTGCGTCTGAAACGCAACAGATTACGCGGAACGTGATTGTCGCCCAAACAAAACTTTGTGAATGAACGTGGCGAATTTGCTGGAACAACGGGCAGTGAAAACATGACGGAAACCCCTAACTGGATGCTTTTTTTCATAATTTTTTTTAGAGGGACCTGCGATGTGTAGATTGCAAATATTTTTTTCCAGTTAAGCGCGCACTCGCGCTATTGATTTTTTTCACAAGTATGTCTCGCGTGTCAAATCCAAAATGGACGCGCGTGAGCACTGTTTGGAGGATCGGTATATAACAATTCAGGTTATATAATGAACTTGGTGAAAATTATTGTAGTTTTTCAACCTGTTGCCCAATTTGTCCGAGCAAGTAATTTCTTGTTTTGATGAGGACTGCATACAGAGGATTACATAGCTTAAACTTAAAGGAATCATGCGGACGTTGCAACGGACGTTGCAAGAACATGGAAGGAGCCCAAAAGTGAATCTATTCCGTTTCTAAGAAAGTGCAACAAAACTATGTTTTCCACTTTCTCATTTTAATCACATTTATTTATTTATATTTCATAATCTGCAAAGGTTGCCCATAACGCAGATATTTGTAAAGATTTCAGCTGATTTAATTAGTGCATTTATTCTAAACACAGTGCGAATATGAGCTAAATCTTTACATTGTAAAATTTACCGAATCAATATCTTATTGGTTACCTAAACAATGGATACTGAATTAACCAGTGGAGGAACAGGAAAATGCCGGGAAACTACCGCGAGCGCTCGCTTGAGTTCAAGAAATGGCGCGAAAATTGACCAGTGTGCTCTGGACCGTACTTCACATGCCGTACGCGTCTTAATTGAACCAATGGTTGTTCTTGGACACAGAAATCCTTACAACTGTATGTTTAACAGGATAGCAGATAGTTTTTCTCGTGTAATTTGAAATTAATACGCACCTGTGAGATTTCCAAAGAAAATTTGAAAATCTCAGTCTTGCGTATTACACAAATTACACTCGAAACTATGCGATTACATACACATAATGTATATTACGTTACAGTTCTTAAGCAAAATTGTCTTCCTGCTACACTTTTATTTTTATTAACAACCAGTAAAATTTCACTCAGGCACAATGTTCTTATTTTTTCGACAATTTGAAGCTCAAAATGTTCTTATTTTGTTCTTATTACTATATTAGCTGTGTTTTCCGTATTTTAAAACTCATACAAATTTGGAACGAAATTTTGTTTCAGCCTCAGTTTATTCCTAGTTTGTTCTTAGTTTTCAGACGATTTCAGCCTCAATGTTCTTATTAAGTTAATTTGTTCTTATTAAAAAAGTGTATTCTATAAAATGTATGATAAAGTCTTATCGAAGTTTTGGAAAACCGCTTGCAGATATTACGAACTAAATGCTATTTATTCTAATGATCAAAATATTACCTTTACCGAAGTTCAGGGCTTTATTTTATATCTTCGTTTCGCATTTACGAATTCTGTTCGTATTACACAATGTGTGCTTTGGATCGATGGCAAGTTGCATGAAAAATTCTGAACTTAACCGCATATAAATTTCCTTTTTATGAGAAGCCAGAAGCTGTTTTTCTGCCATGTTGGCAGTGTATAGAAGACGGTAATTTGGGTAATTTTGTAACTTTTGTAAAAGTAATATTTGTTTCGATTGTCTAACTTGCTTCCAAAGAGGTCGTTGTTTCCATATATGAACTGTTCAATTTCTATATTATAGAACGACGTATTTCTTTCGAAGATCTTTTAGTGATAGTAAATAACTATGAATTCAACATGTGAAAATGTCATGTAGTGAATATAAATGTGGTGGAATAAATCAGTATACGCAAACAACTTTTGAGAAAATGCTCTGAAGTAATTGAGTTTTATTGTCCTTGATCGCTGGATCGAAGAAGTGCTAATGGTTAGCAGGTCGGGAATATTTTGACACCTATTTCTCAATTACCATGGGTAGTTTATTAAAACTTGTATGGATTATAAAGCCCCGATAACTTTGTGGTTGAATTGTTTCGGCGATGTTTCAGTAATCCACAAATAAGTCTGACTGTCACGAAAATTTTGAGTACTTATCGTATACACTGACAGTTCTGCAAATTTCACACATAACGAACAGTTTGTTATCAACAGAAATCGAGACAGTAGTTGTTTTGTACTGAGAGACAATTGTTTAGACTCATATTTTGCTTTCAAAGTAATTACCATATACAAAGCTAATAAGAGCTGCATGCCAATTGTAAATATTGAGTCTGTCTGAAGGAACGCGGCTATTACCTTGCACATTAGCGACTGCTTGTTATCCGTAGCAACCAAGACAATGGTTGATTTCTACTGCCTGGTAAATTAAAGACATTCACTGAACTTGCAGTTAAACGCTATTGGTGTCTTATAGACTTTCTACCCGTCCAGTTGACTGGAGACTGTATATCTAGATCTCGGTCTAACTCTAAATTATATACGTGCATAGATCTGTGAGAACACATGCATGAAGGTTCTTTGCAATATCGTAGTCATGAAGAGGGGATTAAGGTATTTAAATGAACAATACATATTCCGTTAGTTGCTGCGTTGAGAACACAATATCTATGATGGCACCTCGACAGCGCTAACGAAACAGAGATTATGTTATTTTGGTAAACCGAACTTCGTGGCAGCCAGCAGTCACGAGTTTACTTAAAACTTGGCAGGGTACAATTGAATGACCACTATTGCTTGCAATAGATTGGACACGCTTTGTTAAAGAGGTTCTCTTGTTTATTAGTTGAATTCCGAGATTGGAACAAAATACCGTCGAGTATGAATACTTTCTCTAGTTACATAGACAGACAAAAATCTGGACTTGGAAGCTCAGAAAAGTCTCAGAAGGTTCACTCAGCCAACTGGAAAGAAGAAATACAACTGAAGAAAGAACTGGAATGTTTACGTAAACACGAACAACAAAGAGTTTGCAGGCTTTCTTCTGACCAAAGACTTGTTGTTGACAGATTCTATAGAAAGCTTTCAAGAAGTGTAGACATTGCAAAGAAACACGAAAAAATCAAAGAAGCTCTTCCAAGGAACCGGAATTCAAGGCAGCAAAAGTATGCTTCGATAGAAAATGTTGAAAAACACATGCGACAAATTCGATGCCTTAGTGCTTTCCCCAAACCACCAGTTCCGAAGTTTAGAACCAGACAAGGACGAGCAGCGTCTTGTGAACCAACATTAACGACAGAAAATAATGCGCGGAATGGATACCAGGAATTCACAGAACCCCAGGATCTTCCACCACGACCTATGACGTCTCTGGAAAAGAGCAATAAAATGTGGGAGAAGCAGTTGAACTCTGTAACACAACGCATAAATCGTGCACGAAGCGCCCCTGCAAGACCGGCGTATTACAAAGTACCTGAGTTTACAAAATCTACTGAATCTGGTAACCGTGATCGGAAAAGCCCCAAACAACGAGCAAAAACAGCAGTCGAGCTAAACGTTGAAGTTTATAGAAAACTTAGAGAAAGGGAGCTGGAACGCCAAAACGAAGCAGTCAAAGTGTTTTTAAAAACCATAGATCGGCTAGAACTTGTTCCATGGACTCCGTTTGATGCAGAAACGAACACCAAAGACACATTTAATATAGACGATGTTTTACAAACTCGCAAGCACAATGCATCACAAAAACAGTCAAAGACTAAAACTGGCCATGGAAATGATATTCTGGATTCGGAACAAGGCCCAACCAAAGCATGGACATGAATTAATATATAGGACTACAGAACTGTTGGGTAGCCATGAAGGGATGTAAATATATATCAGCTTAGTGTATGGTTGCCTTGGAAATAAATGACTTGTAAATGACCAAGATTTAGTTATAAAGCTCCAATCAAAAAGCTAATATACATTAATGTATTGTACAATCTATTTC
Source organism: Epizoanthus ramosus (assembly GCA_026413505.1). NCBI lineage: Eukaryota > Metazoa > Cnidaria > Anthozoa > Zoantharia > Epizoanthidae > Epizoanthus > Epizoanthus ramosus. The sequence goes on from JANVCJ010085743.1 coordinate 8,963, forward strand.
ATTTATATTGCATCAATTTGATGTTGCTCACACGAAAGTATCATATATATAGCAACCAAGTTCGCCATGGCCTGTAAAACTATATGTTTTTCTTCTTTCAGAGTGCTCTTACAGTCTTTTCTCTGTCTGAACAAAGTAGTTTAAGAAGCTGCGTACTATTCAGACTCACTCAACCTTATAATGTAATGCAGTTATCAATTATAAAGTTTTCTACGTCGGTGAGTATAAAGCCACATTATGGATACTAAATCAACTGAAAGTTGATGTGTTTAAAATAATGACTTATGTTGGTCGCCATGAGAGTCGATTAGGTTTAAGCTGATGTTTCGAGCCCTAGCCCTTCGTAACAAAAGCGTCAACTCCGTCAAGGCGAGTGCTCGAAACATCAGCTCAAACCGATTCAACTCTCACAGCGAACTACATAACATAACATAACATAACATTATTAGTATTACTATTATTCATCGTCGCCATTCATGCAGCGTCGTGCGAGTAAAACTGCTACTAGATCTGTGTCATCAGTGTTTCTTCTCACTTCCATTATTTTATTCTCCAAGTGCTTGTTTGATCAGCAAAGGCGCAGAGTCCCTTCTTGGAGTTTAGCTAGGAAGTAGTAAACAAGTTAGAAGGACATACAGTCCAATTCCCTTCAACAAATAGAAACTCATGTTATGCTAGTCAAACGTTGGTGGATGTTGACCGCTGTCATCCACTCTGTATGCATGCGGTAACCACTTTAACTCTCGAACGGTACGTGGACCGGGTAGCTATCGATATAGCTTACAAAAAAATCTAAACCTCATAGCGTTCCTGGCTACAGTCAAGTTGTCTAAACTAATTCAGGTTTGGTCAAACTGGTTTGTGGATAATCAAAAATTGTCTCTGGGCATTTTGTATGTCTTTTGATAAACAAGCTCTAAAAATTATATTTAGGAATATGAGAAGACGACTGCTTTAACAATTAACCCTCATCCATCTAATCAATTTCCAGGGTAACAATAATGTGTTGATGAGCTGTTGTTGCCATGGTAACAGGGAATATTGCCGACAATGGCGGCCATCTTGGAATTCAGCCTTAAAACATTGTGTAAGTAAATTCATAAAGAAAATTAACAAGAACCAAAAAATATGAATTTAAACCAAATGATTTTGCAGAAACGTTAGATTTTTTTAAGCAATACGTAATTTGCATAATCAAACGTTATAGATGATGTCGTCATTTAAGTAGCTTCTAACGATGAATTATCTATTAGGTTACATCTAACACAACGTTCGTGGAAAGTTCTTTAAGGCAGCAAAATTTGTTCCAAGAATCTTAAGCGAATCTTTGCGAAAATAATTGTATTTTAATGTATTTTACTTCCCGGCTGCCTCCTTTTTTCAAATTGTAAGCCACAAATGTAATAATTCAACTTTCAAGGCATAAAAAAAGTTCACTGCAGTGTTTAATGCTATGCACTCTTTTATCATGTGACAATCCATAAGATACCTAGCGTTAACAGTGTTGATAAAAGTCATATGTCTTTGTACATAGAAAATATAGTTAGTTATTATATACTTTTTGAACAAACTCAGCTGAAACTTTTATCGGCTGGCTCAGAAGTTCCTTTCTCTTATGGCTTTTTACATTATTTTTTTGTGCGCTGGTTTAGAAGTTCATTTTATCTTATCTTATCAGTGGAGATACGGCTTTTATCTTCTTATCTTTTATCTTCTCCTACCGAAATTTGCAAACACACTCGTTCCCTGCGCTCACTCGTGTGTTACAACATTCGACGCTCGAAGATAAAAGCCGTATCTTCGCACAGCCATGTAAGATCCTCTATATACCATACCATACTCGTTCACTACGCTC
>JANVCJ010085754.1:0-10816 GCA_026413505.1 Epizoanthus ramosus
TCTGTTTAAACATAATAAACTTGTTATACCCTGTGGAAAATAGTCCTTGAAAAAGTCTTGGATATCCTTGAAAATTCCTTGAAAAGTCCTTGAATTTTTTTTAGAACTTTTTGTATGAACCATGTTACACGTTGGAATGCTAACCAGGAGGACCGACCTGGGTTCAGTTCCCTACCAAGTGTGGTCACAGGTGTTATATATTAATTTTACAGTGTGTTGCACCCGTCCTTGGACAAGGACCTTAAGCTGTTGGTCCCATCATCCATGGGTCTGGTAGTTCTTGAACTTTAACTGTTACATGTTACGGATGAAAAACACTAAAGTTGTATTGTTTTTCTAAGATTTATAATATATTAAGAATGCACTGGATTGCATTAAAATATGAATATGTACATAATTATTCGATGTACAGTTGCAGTTTATCATTATTATTTTTATTGGCAATATTGATTACACTGTCTTGTCATTTTTTTCATTTTAGTTAGTTATTCTAAGATTGTGTGAAATAAATACTAAGTATTAAATTTAAAATACATACAAAGTCAATGTAGATTTTTGCTAACAACAAAAGTTCTGCAAACAAAATAATGTACATAGCAAATATTTAAAAATACCAATTCAAATTTAAATAAAATTGGATGGTTTGAATAGATTGTCAGAGGACCTCTTGAAACAGGTTTTATTGGTAATTATTCAATAATTTGCTGCTGTGATAGTATGATGCATTTCACTATTTTGACAAACGGTATGATACATTTCAGGTAGAGCAGGTTTCAAGCAGGTTTAGCCAGTTCTTTGGCAGTGGTAGTAGGAGTGGCAGTCGGTCAAACAGCCGAACTGGCAGCAGGCGATCTTCAATAGCTGATGATTTCATTGAATTCTCAGGTGAGCTAATGGCAAGCTAGGAACCTTTAATATTTATATTAATATTTATATTTAAAAACTGTCTGGATTATTTTCTGTTGAGTGTACTTTCCAAATGCAAACTTAACCTGTTTCTTGAATAGAGAGGAAGGTCCAAAGACATATTTTTTTTTTTTTTGTCCAAAGACATATTTGTACTCATCTTGACTGATAATTTAAAGACCAGGCTAAGTACATGTATACATGGATATAAGAGTCTCAGTTAGTGGTAATTGTCAACTGTGAAATTACCTAAAATTTTATCATCAAATAGAAAAAGAAGTTAAGATTTTATCATCCAAATTTGTTTAGTTAACATTAACCATCAAAGTGGGAAACAATTTAATTGTAATTGTTTATAACCATCAAAAAGTTGTAGGCAGAAGACAGAGGGCATGAGCAGTTCTTAAAGGGAGTGCACCATTTGAAGTAATGATTGAAGGAAAAACAAATGAGGAAGTCCCAAGCACCAAATTCAAATTAGGATATCTAAAATAGGATTTCCTGAACTTTCAGCACATTTTTCGTTACATATTTATTGGGAAGTGCCGCCTCTCAAATATTAAAAATATAACTTTGATCCACTACTAGGAACCCCCTATTGAGGCCCTCGGGTACATGTATAGCTGCAGCATGCATAATTTGATAACCTGCTGTTTATGGTAATGGATAATCAGTGACTCCATAATATTTTCAGGTTATTCAAGTCCTAGACCCAGCTCTCCGGCTCAAGAGTTCATGTTTACACCCATCACTCCACCCCCACCTGATGTCGAGACTGATCCAGAAGTACTTGCTGAAATTCTACAGAACACCAAGATTAATGTGAAACCACTGCTGGATACGGTCTTGTCCAGTGGTGTTGAACCAGCAAAAGTTAAGGGGGAGTTGCACCTTGAAGATATCGAAGCTGAGATAGAAGCCAAGAAGGTGGTAGAACAGAAGAACAAAGAGAATCTGGAACATTCAAAGGAACAAAGTGACCAGACTGCTTTTAACATGCTTGTTCAGACCATGAAGACAACAGGGAGTCTGCCGGAGAAGCCCTCGCCAGCTGTACGTACATGACTGTATTGTTCCTTAGGCTGCCTTGGAAACATAACAGAATTTTATGTAATTACGTATTGTGCATACATGTAGGTATTTTGCATGTGTGTGTACTAAATAATTGTGAAATCAGTTTTTAACTAGAAATTGCAATAATTTTCTTACCTGTAGTGACTAACTAGTGCAGTCATGTAGCTTTGTCATTTAATGTGATTTCATGGTTGAAAATTATTGTGATTCCATCATTTTATTGAGGGTGCATTATTTTGTTTGGTACTATCTCAGTATAACAATACATGGAATGAATGAGAACAAGCAATGCCATACATTGGGAAGATATTTTTGTTTTCAAAAACTTAAAATAATTATTCATTCGGTTTCTTGTGTTCGAGGAGGCAGAATGCTCTCATTTGTTTCTATATAATATTCCTCTTCCAGGTAAGAATTAAAGTATGCCCTACATGTATCAAAATTACATTAATATTCTTCTTCCCAGATTCCTGGGTTGCCGTCCCATTTGTTGCCAAGGCCACCCTCCCCCAAGAGGAAGATACCACGAAGGACACCATCCCCATCTCTCAAGGTTTACCAAAGATGCCCGTCACCAGTTGAACTCCTGCAGCAGGTTGCAATACAAGCTAGTCGGGTAGCACAGAGACCTCCTTCACCAGCACAAGTGGTGCCACAGATGGAAAGGCCTCTTTCACCATTCAGCATGCTACACAAACCCATTGGTATGTTCCAAGAGCAGCAAACTAGATATGACCCAGTAACTAAATACATATTGTCATTCATGTATTGTAATACTATTCATGTATACATGACTGCTTTGACAATGAGGTGACAATGAGCATTTAATTACACTCAGGTGAAATCGTCTCTAACTCAATAATTGATTTACATGTAGGGAAGAAGGGAACTGTTTAGCGAAATTGGGAACAAGTGAAACTAATTTGGGAGAACAGAACATTTAGAATTATTTTATAATTACCCCTAGGGAACAAGGGAGAAATTTCAAATATTATATGAAACAAACTGGGAGCATGTACATTGTACTACCCCAGGTGGCTGCCTTTGTGTGGGTGCCCCACAGTGTGTGGGTGTAGTGTGTGGGTGTGCAATTCACATAACTGTATGTGATATATTAGCATACATGTTTCAATCAATGATGATCATCAGAGAGGTTAAACGTTGACATGCTAGGTGCAGATAAAGACAAGAGCAGATGTTGAGAAGTGAAACATGTGAAGAAAAAAACCAAACTACCTCGAGGAGGAATCTAACCCATGCACCCCAATCACATGATGGCTGGTGCTCTAACCACTGAGATACCGAGGCATCTACAGTGGCAGAGGGGGAACTAAACCAACTCTTGACAATTCGGAATTCTCAATCACGGTTTCTCAACACTTGCTCGCATTCCTCTCAGAGGTTGGAATTTGTCAAGAGTTGGTTTAGTTCCCCTCTGCCACTGTCAATGTCTCAGTAGCTCAGTGGTTAGAGCACCTGCCATGTGATTGGGGTGTGTCAGGGTTCAATTGCCGCAGGCAGTTTGGCTTTTTCTTCACTTGTTTCTCTTCCCAACATCTGCATTATAATAATAATAATAATAATAATTTCTTCATCTGCACAGGCCTAGCATGTCAGAGTTTAACCTCACTGATGATAAACATAGTTATAAATATAATTATATCCAACAAACAGCTCCTCCCAACCCAGAATGTGTTATCATGACAACATAACATGAAGTTTGTAATTCTCATTTCAGCAACATCTCCTCAAGATCTGTTTGGTTCGCCAGTCTTGCACAGGACCCCTTCTCCTCTTTCCATGCTTGCACAGAGGAGGCACGTACCACTGTTGGGTCCTGATGCATTTGGGGCCCCTGTGTTGTACAGTCAACAGGCACCCCCAACTGCTCCACCCGTCTTAATCAAACCAACTCCTCAGCCAGCCAAACCACTTGGCAGATCACCAGGGTATGTAACTTTATAATTATTGTTTATTAGAGAGTCTTTGAAAAGCATCACAAACGGTGGCAGGACTTTTTTTGCAAGGTCAAAGAAATCCTAGAATTTTGAGTTCCATTATTTGCAGGATAATTTGCTTTTTGTTTGTCTCATAGAAAACAACCATTTCTCTTTTTGACTGTCTGCTGATCTGTAAAAAATGGACAACTTTTTAGATTGGTTACAAATCCATGAATTTTGTTTCATTTTAAAGTGTACCACAGAGACGCCGTGATGCCAGAAATAATGGACCACATGAACCAGCTACGCCAAAGAGTACATCATCACAAACTGCGAAGGTAGCTTGCATCATATTGTTTTCTAATCATTGCCATTTGAAATAAGCATCCAGTGAATTAACAGCCAGTATAAGACCACTAGCTAGAGAAAGGCGGTGGAAGGTAAACAGAAGTGTGCAAAAGGGGAGGAACTCATTTTCCACTTTCATCTCTTTTTCTGTGTCATCCTTCCCTACTGCAAATTGCTGTAGATGGTTTTCACAAAAAAAACATGTCCGAGAAAAAAAAATAATATTAGAACAATATTTTATTTAATGTTTTGTACAGAGCAGGTAAACATATACAAATGTCCGAAATTTTGGAGCAATTGGTTACTCCGTAACCTGAGCTATCAGACAAATAATATTCAAAACATTTACTGTAATTAGTGTGTGGCGGCCCCAAAGTGCTAGTGGTACATCAAGATGGTGGACAAATGTACTCTGCAAATAAAGCTGTTTTCTTCCAATAAGAAGGATTGGGTGCACTTAGAAACCTTTAGTTATGACTTTTAAAAGTTCACCAAGATGGAAAATGTTTCATTTGCACAAGTATATGGATTTTTACGACATCAACTACGACTCAAAATTTGAATCATCGTATCAATGTTAAACTTTCAGAGAATGCTTTTGATGCTGATATCTGAATCTTTTTAAAAGAACAGCTTTACAGGTATTGTAGTTTAGAATTTAGAGTTCTGATGACATCACATGAAAACAACCTAGATTCTGTCTCGTGAATTGAGGGTTTGTACATTAATGTTAGTTAATTATGTGTTTTGTCTTTGTAAGGGTTCTCCATCTCTGACCTCCATGTCCTTCATGCCAACATCTGTAATGAAAAAGATGCATAATCAGGTAATATGTATGTTTATTACATAACTGAGTTAGTAGAGTACAAATAACCACAAGAGAGGGACTGGAACGAGTACAAATATCCCACGATATTCGTTCTGTAGGTTGGTTATTTGTATAGTAGGAAGTAAAGTAGCAAATCGTTTAGGGTATTTTGAGGTTTGGAACATCCTGAATGCAGTTGTTTTATAAATATGGGCTCATCAGAATACTGCAGGACTCATCAAAATGTCCAGTCATACTACACACTATTTAATACTGTTCAATAAGATATATGTACTGTGGCTCTATTACAGTTATTACCATTTAACAGTAGACATTGTTTCTAGATAGTATATGTAAATCACATTACTGTCAACTAATACAAAGAACAAAATAGGTTATTGGATAGATGGGTTTGGTTTTAGTGTCGCTACATAGAGATTTTCTAACAAAGGCACAAACTCATTTGTACTACGTTGCTTTGATGCAGCAGCATGTTGCCTTCCATTGGAGTTCATATGGATTTGTACCACTTTGCAGTAACAATGCAACCATGTCTAAACTTTCCTCAATCTATATGGATCATTATTATATCAATGTTCAATGCCATGAAAATCCACTCAAGCTCACTAGAGTAAATTCAGTTATTCAGTAAAGCAAAAATGTTTCTGCAAGCTACATATAGTTAACAATATCTCAGTCTGTGAATTTTGAATAAAAAAATTACGCACATCGAACAATTACTACATTATTTATTAGCCTTATGTAAAAATCTTTTTGTTCCTCTATTTTAAAAGACATGTAAACTTTAAAATAGTGCAAAATATAATGGAATCTGAATCTGTGGCATTAGCAGCTTGTTACTTGAATTATCGTTCTTCATGTCCTTTGAACGGACGTCTGCAGCGTGAATTCATTTCACTTCAGCTAATTGCCTGAACTAAGAACTTTGAACACATGTGAGATAGTTCACAAGTGATTTTATTCCATGCTCAACAGTTTCACAACAGATGTGAAATTCTTAGGTAAGACAGTGAATACGAAGAGAAATGTTGAATCGCACGCGTGATTCATGCAAAAATACACAAGCCCTATTTTTGCGTGGAGGGTCACTTATTCAACACTGCCAAGGCATCACTTGATTTGTAAACTGGTTGAAATCTAACCCAATCCCTTGGAAATAGAACTGGACCTGGGACTCTCAAATACAATCATTTACATGTACATACTGGCATTTGTCTCTTCAGTCGCCCCATGTAGCTAGATTCCACGGGCATCATAGATTCTGGATTCCAACCCTTTGGATTCTGGATGTCAGTCTCCGGTTGTTTAAAGAGTATATACATGTAGTGCTATCCAAGTCAAATATTTATCCAGCAGTTAAGTGTCAACTATTTAGCTTGGGTTTGGAAAATATTTCAGAAGTCAGCACACAGTTATCCAACCCCATATTCTCTGTAAGTAATGGCCCGTCCCTTATACGTTCTCATTCCTGTAAACAGAAAATGCCAAAAGGAGACAGTTCTGAGGAGGTTAAAGAGTCAAAGGACAAAGCTGCTAGTCCAGCCAGGAGCACAACACAAACTGGAGTTGATCCTGAGGCATCGGCACAGAAAATCATGCCACAGAGAAATGATGATGGACAAGATAAGCCACCTCTACTAGAAAGAGACCTTGTGGAGAGCATCCTTGATGTGGGGAATGTTAATGGGAGCCCCGAAAGAAGGGAAGTGATTGAACCAAGAGAGGCCTTGTCACCAGCATCACAGTTGCGGCAACAGCTTGCTCGTCATGAGCCACCAATACTGAAAGATAGGGGTCAGCAGCCAGTTACAACTGCCCCGAGCTCAACTCGTGGGCCACATTTATCAGAAATGAATTCTGCTATCTTATCGCCGCAACAGTGCATCCAGCAGGATGCAACAGAAAGAAAAGGGTTCTCGCCAGTGCTTCAGCAACCTTCAGCTTTCAGACCACCCCCGGTGTCGCCTCGCGCTGGGTTGTCAGTACGACCTGATGGCAGCCACTCGGAACCTCAGACACCACAGCATGGTACCAGTTCCTCTCCACTAAGACTACCCCAGAGAACTCACCCCAATTCTGCTCCTTGTACTCCCCAGCGCCACCCCCTGGCTCACAAGGCTGCCCTGCTTCCACAAGAGCACCATATGGAACATGGGAGTGTACGGCGCACTGTGGTTGATGAGAAATGGGCGGGAGACTCGGCTGATAAGCATCAACCAGGGAGACCACTGCATCACTTGCCAAAAGCACAGGTCCCACATGTTGTGGCGCCACCAAGGCAGGAAGGCCCCTCACAGCACCACAGTGAAGAAGTAACTTCCAGGAGGAAACAGTCTCCTCTGCCTCCAAGACGTAACAGCTTTGAGAGTCAACTTGAGCACCAAAGACAACAGGAGATCTTTCGGCGACCAATGCCAGTGGGTGAAATGAAACAAAATCTGACTCCACAAGAGATGAACCAGTACAGAATGAGACAAGCTGAAAGTATGATGCACCGACAGGGGTCCCCATTCTCTGGTGGCCATACCTCTCCCTCTATGGCACATCCTATGCAGGGATTACCAGGACGAAGTCCATACATGCCGCCATATAGGCCGATGTCCATGGCCCCTCAGGGTGCAGTGCACCCAGGGCTTGTCCGGCCAGGCATTTCCCCAACATACTTACCACGCTATGGTATGATTTCACCAGCAGTGGCTTCCCCTGGACATGGGCCGCCTAATCCACCGACCATGCATATACCCCATCCTGCTGCAAGGTACCCCATGATGTCTGGACAGCCCTCCTTTCCATATGCATCTCGCCCTAGTCCCAACTACCCTCCCCTGAGCCCAGCGTCCATGATGTCACAACATCCACAGGCACACCAGGCACACCCCATGAGGATGGGACCACAGTTCATGGCAGGAGGACGATGTGAGTTACGTTTCCTTTCTTACTGTTTGTGAATTATTTCTTTCTCTGACTTGATTTCTAGTACCATTCTACTGTGCAAAGAAGAGTGGTTTTGTGCAGATCACCTGTTAGGAAAACACATTTATTCTGCAGGATAAATAGCCTTAATGTCAATGATAGTGTGAAGTATATATATATATTTTTGATGCCATGGCAGCGATCACATCCTATATTGTTTTGCTTGTAGTACGCTTTTTCCTCATCAACAATCCAAGTTCAAAATTCAGGTTCTTCTTTCTTACCACATACAGTGAGTCCCGCGGCCATGCCCCACCGTCGTGAACCATCGCCACAGGCTGTACGTGACCCGGCCGAGAACAACCCATTGACAAAGTGGTTCAGTGCAGATGTACTTAAGGAAGCCACTCCCAAAGGACCTAGTGTCCCGGACGTCAACCGAAAAATGTTGTCCGTGGAGGAACTCGAAAGGCAGCAAACTGCGGTGTATAATTGATTGTGGATTTGACGAAATTGGAAACTGATGGAGTGCCTCAAACCTGTTAAAGTGTGTTGTTCAGTCAGCCATGGTGGAGTGGCAGTATGCTCGATCTTCACAGTTGTACTAACAGCATTCGGCACTATCTAATTGTTATTTGTGTTGTAGTTTGTAGTGTGGACAGTGCCGCTTTGTATTTGTAAATAATCTTGCAACATCGCACGTTCATATGTATCTGTTACCTGTTTTCATGTGATGTCCGTTTTGAGTGTTTGTGTGTTGCACTACTCTTGCACACGTAAAGAGAAAAACTGTACAGAAAATAAATGTTTACCGAATTCAGTGTTTGTTACTCCGTGGCAGATTCTGAATCACAGGGACCACGAACACCCAGTACAGAAACGTAAGAACAGAGAGTTTATTTACAGATTATATAGATCTACAATCTGAAAGAATGGCTGAAAATATTAAAACATCCGGTTTCAGTCCTTGCTAATGCAACAATCGAACGTGATTTAATTTCATTTATTTGTTACACCACATACATTGTAATTATAGAATTAATAGACATAGATTACGTGGTAAGGATACCCGATTGAAACCAACAGGGCTTAGGATGTTTGGAATCGCTAGTGACATTTTGTGCAATGAAGGAAACATACTTAACTAGCGTCTTCACTTGTACGTGATTACTACATATATCGACAAATGAGTGACAGATCAGTACACGGGACAGGAGGAGGTATTTCACAGATGCTTGGGTCGTGCTTCTTGTTGTTCTTGTCCGAGTCTCTTCACCGTTCTCTCAACGTAACTTTGAGATCCGTACTAATTAGTGTGTTCATACTGTCGAGCGTTGTCTTGGAGTTATGACTAGTTTGTTCACAGGTCGTTAACCTTCACCTTAAGGTCAACACTAGCTTGTTCACTGATCGTTAACCTTTACCTTAAGGCTAACACTAACACTAGCCTGTTCACAGATCGTTAATCTTTAACACTAATTTGTTCACAGATGGTTAACCTTTACCATAAAATCGACACTAGCTTGCTTACAGATCGTTAACATTTACCATATTCTGTAATCTACCCACGTCCTGACCAGCATGTAATTAGTTCTTTGTAGATTTTCAAATGGCCCAGTCATGAAAATGGGGAAAAAAGAGGAAAAAAATCCACTTAGTATTTATAAATTATTTGTATTAAGGGAAAGTGTACAGATTTAAGTATTATTAAAGTGGAAAAAATAGTTCACGAGTGGTTGGTCTGGTCTGAAATCTTGTTTGGGTAACGTATTGACTCCACACGGATACATTTTCAGTTTTGTGTTCCGCCCACATGGCCATGATTTCGTATTCGCAATTGCCGCTGATTTCAATGATTTCATTTGTACAGTGGTAACTTCGATTTGGCGTGAAATGTTTAAAAATACCAACGGAGATACGAGCTACCTACGATTCTCGATGTGTATTGTTGGAGATGCAACTTTTACTCCTTGCTGGTATTTGTGAATATTTAACATCTAGTCGAGGCTAGCCGGTAGTCATTGTAATCAGCGGGAAATTGCGAATACGAAACAACTATTTCGTTACCTTTTTATGCCCCGGGTCTTTCCTCCTACCACAAACCCCCACCCTACCCTTGCCAGTATTAGTGGAGCTTGTTCTCTTTTATTTCGTACGATAAGACACGACCTGAAATTACGCCATTTTACAGTTCCCGCTGCCATCTTGGTTTTACATGAAATTGACTCAAAGGGTGCCCAGCCGCGTGAAAATTTTCCGTGAATAAATTAAATTACTTAATTGATTTGACCTTACTGGACATTTATCGGGCGATTATCAGTGTTCTGATTATGGTTCTTGCCTATACTGATCAGACTGAAATCTTTAGCAGATATGCAAAAGTCAGTTCGCATGGCAAAAGCACTGGAGCATCGAAACTGGATCTTGTTTTTTGGAGGTATTTGAGATTCTCATGTCGTTATTGTTCAATTAAACGAAAAAGAACGAGGTATTGATCAAGACAAATTATCGTGTACGTTAGACACCCTCGGCCTCGATTTCATGGCAAATCTATGATGACGGCGGGAACTGTAAAGTAGCCTATTAAACGGTTTACAATTACAACGCTAATCGCTTTATTGGTAGTAACAGTAATGGTTTCTATTGCTGAAATACAGTACGATGCCTCTGGGAAGTCGGGTTTGTAGTGCAGTGACATTTTAAACTCCCACCCACCTTTAAAACGCCAAAACCAATGATAGTTTTCCTAGTGATTTTCCAAGATTAGCCTTTCATAGACTGCGAGCCGTCTCTTCCACTTCCTCAG
>JANVCJ010085765.1:0-10815 GCA_026413505.1 Epizoanthus ramosus
CTATTGTTGAAGAGGCGATAGTTTATGCAAATGATTACCCGCAAACTTTGCGGGTACCCATTGTTTACTTAAAGCCATGTTTTGTCCGACGTGGTTTTCTCATGATCAGCAATTTGAAGGGTTTCTAGTCATGGTAGAGCTTACAAACGTTTTGGTATTGCTAATATAGCTAATATAGCCTTAATACCAGAATTTCATAAATTAATAAAATCGATCTAAAATCGTCAAAATGAACACTTAGGCCATATTTGCACCGAGCTCTTCAATAATGCAAGGTCCTTCAGATACTTTAGGAGAGGTGATATTTTGATCAGCAGAAAAACTAACATTTTTGTACATTTCTCAGAGTGGCAAATCACAATTGACAAGGCTTAATATCACAAGTTTTGTACAACGGTACATGTAACAGACAATAGATGCTTACAGTTTTGGCATACTGGTCAGTTAATTAATACAAAATATTAATGAAAAAAACAGCTGTTGGTCTTGCAGTATTGTTCATATGCTGCAAGTTTGTTGAAATTATTTTCATATTTAGAGATCAAATTAAATTCTTACTAATAATAATAGAAACAAATTTGGAGGGAGTTGAAGACCTTCATAAAGTTTTCAGAAAATTTAACAGTCACTGACGTAGTTGAATTTTCGACTTCGCAATTTTTTTCTCAATCCTGAGAAACAAGTAACACCAAACTGTTAACGCTCCAATAGATTCAAAAACAGTATCTAGTGTAAGTTGTCATGTCATGGATTTTTTGTCAAGAGTAAGAATTGATTGGTTATTTATAGTCAGAAGTTTTATAATCACCAAGAATGAAACTTGGAATTGCATGTTTTACAATTAGATGATAAGTTTTTAACTAGTTTTTAACCAACTGTACTCTGTTTAGTGTACTTCTCCCACTCTGCATTCCTAAATGTACATAGTTACATGACTGTATTGAACTTTCTTTGGACAAACTGTGAGCAGCCATGCTCTGTGTTAGGTATATCTTACTGACAATATAATATTTAGGTAATCTATGTTATGTTACTTGCAAAACATGAAAACATTTCTTATGCCGAAACTACTACCTCTTCACTACTACATCAGGGACCGCGGAGCAAGTTTTAGATTGGGTGGGCACTATCACGAGCGCCGCAGGCGTGAGTTTTCTAGGGGGGTCTGGGGGCATGCTTCCCCAGAAAATTTTGAAAATTTGAGCTTTTAGAATCGCTAGAAATGCATTTAAAATTGATAATGAGTTTCTTTTCGAAACTTTTCCTCTTTAAATTTAATAAGGACTTTTTAAGGGTACATGCAGCAAAATTATTGGGGGGGGGGCACGTGTCCCCCCCGGCCCCCCTGCTCCGCGGTCCCTGTACATGTACATGTATGTCAAAGGCTTTCTCTATTTGCATGTAGTGAAATTAATAATAATAATAATAAGAAGAAACAACTTTATTTAAGGACCGAGGTGGAATGTGACAATTTTGCTAAAAAAAGGGTTCAAATCAATTAGCTAAATAATTATATAACAATATTATATGTACATCCGATTTCCATTGTCATATATATATGAAGAGTCAAATAAAGTAACAACGGTGTTTTGCAGCTCCTTTGGTGCGCAAATAGCCTACCACTTCAATCCCACAATGCAACAGGAATATAGATTTTCAAAGTATAGAAAGAAAGAACCCTTCACCAGTTTCATCCATAGTATAAATTAAAATGTCCAGAAACAAACAATTATCTTTCTCAGATGATCAAAGATCACATTATATTTTGCAATTATTTTGGGATCATATTCTTGAGTTTGTAAAATATAAACAAACAGAATGTGACATAATATTGAAATACTGGGCTTCATTCATTTGTTATTATGCCAGGAAACACAAAGTGTTAAATAAATGAAAATGTGCATACTTACGTTTTCTGTTTTGGTTTGGCGAGAATTAACTGCTTTGATTTGTTCTTTCTTTGCTGGACTTGGTTGCAATGAGGATTCCTAGCACAAGATATATGGTAAAATCAGTTATCGTCAGGGTTACTAACGGCCTGACAGTTGCCAGATTAGGCAGGCTAAGTTTTCAAAAAGACAGGTGAAATAATAGACCAGCAGGTGTAGCTTGGAGGTTTAGTTCACTTTATTCAAATGCTGGAAAAAATATTTTTAACCAAGACTGTAGATAAAGCAGTTATAATTATATTTATTATATTTATATCGGAGTACAAAATTTTAAATTGTAGTGGACCATATAATTTATTGAGAAAGTTTTGGAACAGACTTGTAATAGTTAAATGTGAATTAATGTCTTTATTTGATAGAAGTGCATGATTGTATAAATAAAATAAATAATGAGTCAGTGTGATGACTTCAAAGGACTTTAAATTGTTTGTTACTAACAGTAATACATTTTATGTGTCAATTTTGTAGTCTTTGAAATCAGCCCTGTGATTGACAAATACTGTACTTGTCATTTTAGATTACTGCACCATATTCATTCAATCTATTTGCATTGAATTCTAATTGTGGCGGTTCCTCAGGAAAAAGTTGCTGCGCATGATTCTCATTGCCAAATGACTCAATTTTGTAAAATAATGGTTTTATTCAGAGCTGTTGAGTCCACTGCTGATGGAACCTATTTACATGTAGTTAGTGCATGTAGATCATGGAATAGCCTAGTACATGTACATGCATGCACTATTCATTACCCATCCAGTAGTTTGACTGACTGTCTTTATGTGCTTCTTGAAGACCATTTGCAAATATGTAGCGCCAGAAGTATCTGTTCATTGGCTTCTCCATTTTGATATTATTCTATAATTTCTAGATAACTATAATTCATTCTACCCTTCCTAGTATTTTTGACCTTTTTTGTATAGCTAATATATTTTACAATATTTTATTTACTGATATTTGATCTGATTCATAATTTATAATGTCATTACAATGTAAGTGCCATGAACAATTAATGAATATGCATGGTGCTACACACATTATTATTATTATTATTATAGTTATTATTATTATTATTATTAGTTACAATTATTATTATTAGTAGTATTTATTTAGTAAATATTGATACAAGTTATGACTTTTGCCATGTTATAATTTATATCAATTATTTTAATCTAAATTATTCCAGGAAAAGAACATTTACTGTAGCAGCGTAAGTCCAATGTTATTACTGGTCAGGAGAAGATACACACATGTACATGTATATCTGAATAGTGTTGATCAAATGAATTAGTGCACATATATGTATAATATCTAAACGAGAGTATATGTTCTAAGTTCTAAGTTCTAACTTCTAAGGTCTAAGGTTAAGAGGTTTGAGAGTCATCGTGACAGATTTAATAGAAACAAGTGCTGCATCATGGCAGCATGCTTTCTGGAGTACTCTTTTAATTTGCTTATAAATAAATTGTTATTTTATTATCAATTTTATCTGATCAGTCAGTTCTATATTTCTGTAACTTATCAAGTGTGATGTGGTGTTGAGATGTGTGGGTTTACTTATAATAATGTAAAGATTGGATTTGGGACATCACTGGTCAGTAAAAAATGATGTTTCTCTATGATTTTGGTGTCCGTAAAAAAAGAAACAGTGAAAATCATTGTTCAGTCTCTAACTAAGTGGTGAAGAACCTCTCTAGTCCCTGGCACACAAAATTTTATTACACAAGAATAAAATATTCAAGAACAACTTGGATTTTCTCTGTTTAATAATCAGAAGTGACACATGTGATTTCACAAATTCAAATTTTAATGCTTACTGTTATAAGCAATATCACAAGGACTATAGTCATTGCACATTGATAAAATTTACATCACAGTTTTAACCAGTTCGACAAGTTGATAAAAATCAGATCATAAAAATCACAGTCTGTGTCATTTTACATGTAGGTGGGACTTGCCCTTTAACTGAGCTGAATGTACATGCAATGTAGACAATGTGTGCATGGATTGTTGTACACGAAAGAGAGTTCCTGGCACTATGAAATTTTAATGCATCAACTGACTATCTTCTGATAAAGTTGATGCAAGTTTTAGCAGTACAGTGTAGTGTTTAAAATTGAAGAGACTTTGGAATTTAAAAGTTGAAGAGACTTTAATAAAGGGAATTGGTCAGACTTTAATATAGGTTGTACAGTCTGATAGTACATGTAACTTAAAGCATTGCTGTTCCCTGCAGTACTGATTTTTGAAATGAAATATAATTGTTGATTAACATTTTACATAGTTGGTGGAAGAATGAAGTCGCAGTAATCCCATATTATATTGAAAATTAGACCTTTTTGGTTCACTTTGAACACACATGTCCAGAAAGAAATAGGTTGATCAACCAGAACAGCAGTAAGAAAGGAGAGACAGTATTTAGTGTACATCAACTTCACTGTCACCTACAAATAGATCGAGTTTCACTATCATCGATTCTATTTGAAATGTATCAATTTTCACAAAATTGTATGCATTAACTGAAATATTGTGTATAGTTTTACATACAAATTCAAGGAATCAAAGCAAGTGCTACTTTAGCTAAAGTGTTCACCAAAATCAGATCAACATTGCAGATATAGCTGCCTTCAACAATTACTGTACACTGACTTACCTTGCGTGTGTGTGTTCCCTAGATATGTGTACCTGAGAGAGGAAATCATGCAACTTATATAGTTTAGTGTGATTTAGGACATACAAAGTGGTCTTTGTCTGTTTCCTGTTAATTTAATTAAGTACTTTAAGATTTTAAAAATACTTTTTTGCTACTTTAGGATTTGCAGAGTAGTCACTAAAAGCAGCTTTTAAAATATTTACAGGTTATAGTTAGTAGCTAAGTATGATTCTAATAGCTGGGTTTTTAGTAGCTAAGGTTAACACAGTTTTTCCTTTAAAGAATTATCATATGGATAATGGTGTTAATGCAGTATAAATCTGTATTTGTTAAAGAGCTTGATACCATGTGTAGGAAGAGATGTGATGCATTTATTTAATTAATACATTCTATTTTTAAGATATTGATCAATGTGAGGTGCATTATTTAATTGCTGAATTGCTGTCGAACAAGAATTGTTTGAATTTAAAGAAACAGCACAGAATGATATTATGTTGTGAGGAAGGCAATCAACAGAAAAGATTCATTTTAATCAAAGACTGCACTGTGTGTGATTTCATTGAAGGAACTGTTCTGCTGTGTTTGGTGTTATAAACTGTGTTTAATTATCTGTACTTTGAATGCTTAGATGGGCATTGGGCTTCCTGTGAGCTGTTGGTTTTTAATATACTACAAAAGAAAGGAAGATATTTTTTGTTGATAGAGCTAGGAAATGAATGAGGCAGTTGAGATTGGAACTGTCATGTTGTATTTGCTCATCGAAGGTGCACTACATTATTAACAGTAACATTATACTCTACACACATATATCGTATACTTGATGAGAAGTTCTTAGTTTCTTATATGGAAACCCAGACATTTTCCTTAGAATGTTTCAGTTAGTAAGAAAGCTTTCAGCAATCAGAATATGTTTAAACTGAAGACCTTTGTCAAGATTTATCTTACCTTTTTAAAAAAATTAAATTGCTTTTTTTAAATTAATTGTTTAAAGAGTTTTGCATCTAAATGGCTAAGTTACAATTGTGGTAATACTCTGCTTTCAAACATTTGTTTGATTATAGTACATAAGGAATATTAATTTTCCAAAGACCACAAGAAGGCCAACCCTTTGTTTTACACTGGTAGCTTAAATCTTTTATATTAGTTGTTGGAAACTTGGCACATGAACAAACATAATCTTGTGTGTGGATTGCTTGGCCAGGAAAAGAAACAGAAAAGAGCTGGAAGTAATTATCAGAGAAATCAACAGACTTGAAATATTACCTATTAAACAATCAAAACATGAGCAACTATTGTGTTTCAGTTTCCAGTTTCTTAACAAAAGAGGCATATAAACTTAATGGAATTTCATTACAAGAGATGAGACTTTCTTAAAATGTATTCACCCAGAAGGAAGGAAAAGGAAATACCAGTGATCATTATTTAATTTTATTTAATTTGTCAGAGCAAAATTGTAATTTGAGCATGAAGAACATTTTCAAATTGATAAAGGGATTTTGGTATAGCTAGAGAGATAGTTAAAGTACTCTTATGTGATGCTGCAATACAATACTGTTTTGAGGCTAGAGCTGTTTTTTATTGAGAAATCACTTAGTTAATGGCTAGTAAATCCTGCTTTTAAAGCTCTTTGATCATAACATTTTCAAGAAGTTTGTACTCAAACAATTAACTTGGACCACACTTTTAAAGGCTTTGATGTTTTCAAAACATTTTTACTTAACATAATTATTATTAATATCTTAATCTTGTGGTTTACCGGTAAGTAATTGTTAAGAAACAGGTGATCACGAGGAAAGATGTATTTGCATGCAGGGTGTGAATTAAGGGTCTTAACAAGTGACGAAAAGTATAACAAGACTTGAGATTGTAGGCCAAAAAGTTAACACACTAGGATTTACATTGAAACATTCTTATCAGCTACATGTAAAACAAAACAGAAAATTTGTAGGCTAGAAAAAAATCCTTTATTCACACCCTGACAAGTATTTTCATGTATTAGGTATGAATTACAGGCTGTATGTAGAGAGAACTGTTACCTGAGCAGAACATACAATCATGTACTTCCAACACCAGATGCTCAATTTGGATTTCAGTGTAGAATGGATGTGTTTCCTGCTTTATAAATATTACATACTACCATGTAGCTAAGTTGAGAGGTAAAAATAAAAATAAATTCATTTGTTTATAATTGATGTTCTATCAATTTGATATTTTGGGCTTCATCATGAATAACCTGCGATCAGGCCTTGGCGGGTTCTCTCCCCCTCCCCAAGAAGGCCTGATCGCAGGTTAGGGCTCCATTATTATGCTCAACTTCTTTGTCATTTTTGTAGTTGTCGGCTAGTAAAATTTCATAACTTTATACCGTACTGATGAGACTGTATGTGTAGATTTGAATAGCTTGTGCTATTAAAATTCACTGAAATAATCCAGGTCTTTTGGTTGAGTTAATGTACATCTACATGTATGAGACAATATTGAGTCAAAATAGAACATGATTGAGTGTTTTTTTAAAAATTCATATTTTGAAACATTTGTTTATTAAACATTTTTTGATTACTGCTACACTGTAATACTGTCAAATTGAATTATTCTTCGTAAACTTTATTTGGACTAAAACACATATACATGTAATACATATACCATACATATACGTTTCGCTGTATACAGCTGAATTTATATGCCTGATATTATATATATTTGAGAAATTATACAAACTGCTTTAAAAGCAACTATTGAACTTTAACGTAGAAATACTATAGAAGATGGGACATTGCTGAAAGAGAGGGTAGTGCTTTATGCAGCTATAATTTTGTTGGAGTTCAACTTGAAGATCGTCCATTCTGTCACAACTAATAATCTAGAAACTGGACAAAAGTGTTAACTTACAACGATCTTACCATTTATTTAGTTTCATTTTAATTGGTCTGAAATAGTTATTTTGACCCTCTATTTTTGTTGGAACATTAGAATTCATTAACTTTCCTGTGGATATTACGATACATGTAACACATACAATACAGAGTGACTGACTCGGTTCTTAATAAAAGTGAGATTTATAATATATAATATATACTGGACCCTCTGTTTTCTAGAAGAAACTTCAATGAAGAGTTTCATGAAGTCATGGAAATACTGCTAAGACTATTACTTGAATTCCACAATGTCTCCAAAAATTGAGAAGCTCAAGTGTCATAAATTTCTTTGTCAAAAATAAAAATTAAGCATGAAATGAAGGTGTGATGTTTGGGGGAACTAGGGAACATGGACAATTTTGCAATGAGAATAATTTTTGGGAACATTTGTTAATTATGTTGAGGAACTTGGGAACTTGAAACAATTTGGGGGAACATTTTGGAAGGGAATTAGGGAACATTGTGTAAATACAAGGGAACACAGTCGTGGATTTTTTTGAAGGGTACATAGGAACCCCTCTCAGGGAGTCCCTCAGAACTGAAAACAGTTTCATACTTTAGTACTGTTGCCCAATTGGGGGTGTAATCGATAGAGTGGGCTATATGGGGAGGCTCTGTCTGAAAGGGGTGCTTGTATGAAGCTCCTTAGGTTTGGGAAAGGGTAGGGAAAATTGGTATTAAAGAGTCACCGAAAATAACTGATAGGGATAGCAACTAAATTTATAATAATAAGTATATAAAAGGGTTGCAAATCTCACCACAGACTGCAAAGCAAAGATTTATGCTGAAAAGATTGACAGATGATCAATTACAATTCTTTGTTTACAATGTGTACTGTCCGATACTTTTGCCTGATTTTCAAGGTCTAGGAAAGGAGACTGTGGAGCTTTGGTCTGGGTATATGGAAGGGGGACCTGATTTCAATTGGTACATGAAAGGGTAAGGGGTTGAATCTTGGTGCAGAGCCCTCGCCTCCATGTAAAATTAGATGACTTCATTTATCATTATTCAGAATTGATTAATATTTGCTTTAGAAAATGCAATTTATTTTTGTTGAAAATATGGTTTAAACTGAGAACGTTTTAGTTTTTATCATTATCTAAAATCTTTTCTTCTTGTCTAAATTGTACGGCTGACTGCAAAAATTAGAAATGTTAAAATAATGTGAAGTACAATTATGGAACAATTTATGATACAATTTGTGTCCCCTTGGGATCTTGTGGGATATAGTTGTAGATGTAGAAGTTGACATTGCTTGATCCATTTAAAAACGTTAATTTTCCTGCACTAGCTGTTTTGCTAATTAGCAATTAATTAGCATTGAAGACATATAGCAAGCACAAGATGCAAGCAAAGGCAAACAAAACCTAAAGAATAATCAATATTTCTTGGTTACAATTACAAAGGTATACATTGACTAGTCTGGAATAGGAGTCTATAATCACTATCGATTAATAACTAAGGTGCTGGACAACTCGGCAGAACATGAAAAGCAACGGATTAGTAGCAAACCAATGTTTCTTCTTTATAGAATGATGTAAATATTGAGAAAAATGTACTACATTTACCTTGTAATATAATAGCAGACAAGTTTGAAGGGCTTAATTTTTGCTGTTTAGTTAGCGTAGAAAATAAGATATTAATTTTCTAATTTCAAGGAAATATTTTTCAATGAACAGAGAAAAGGTTTGTAGATTTGATGACATGACAACAAATACTGTGCAAATCAATACATTCACCAAAAAAATAATATAAAGCTGAAAACAATTCCATGCATATAATTATTTACAAATTCTTGGCAATGGGAGAAACATTTTCAAAATTTTATGAAGTGTACATGACTTTTCCTTCTACAAAACCTATTTGAAGAAAAACACTTCAACTTGTTTTTCATGGAATTTACTATAGTACTCGATCCACCTATCTTTTACCATGGTTTCACCAATTTTAGGTGAACTCAACCAACCCCTGACATTTTAATTAACTTGAAGCTCACTGACAGGTAGATATTTTCAGAACAGGCTTATAAGCCCCTCCTCTTATTGTGAGAACAGTTCTTGAAAGGTATACCATCATTATATTTACAATATGTTTACCACAATTATATCATAGCTATAAATTACTATAATATTAACAAAATAATTTATTTTGCTAAGTTTTTGAACTTAATTGCAGACCTACACTAGGTATTGGCACAAGACTTCAATTTGTAACATCAAGTAAACAAGAATAAATTGTAAATTATTAGAAATGCCCAACGAAATAGTAACCTACCATTGATTACTACTTGTTATCACAAATTGTTCTTTGACTAAATCCATATTTAATAAATAAGATTAATAATGCCAACAGTCAAAATCATTTCGAAGTGGCTCCCATCTGTTGTGCCACCATATTTTTCTGAAATTTAGATTGATGCCAAAACTGATTCACATTTCTTTTTAAAAAAATTAAAATTAAATGTTCTACTTGTTATGTCAACAATTTTAACACAAAAAATGGGGGTCACCAAACTCATTTTTGTGTAAAATGCAGTTGAATGTTAAAAACCGGTTGTATATGAGACCCTGTAACATTGCCATGGAAACAGAAACTGCAGTGGGAGTACATGGGTCCACAAGTTGGAGAATTGTTGTAACACAAGTTGTCAACAATGTTAACTGGCAGCAATTGACTGCCATGACATATAAGTATGCCTTTCATAAAGTTCAGTGACAGCAAAATGGAAAGCAGGTGGGAGCCACCTCACACCACACTGCAATAACGGCTGAAAGGTATATGTAAATTATAATTATCTCATATTGTGTACAACATAATTTATTGTGTATATCATATCGTTATATCCCAGTGATCAGGCCCTATCCCCCATCAAGCACCAGGGAGTAACAGTCACACCAAAGTTAGGTAGTGGACCCAGGGGGGGGGGGGGGGGTACTCGGGTCCCCAACAATATGGCTAATTATGGGCATGTGCTGCCAAATGGAGTATGAATGTTGGGGCTTTATTCTAGAGGGTATCATTTCGTGCAAACTTTCAATCCATTTCTAAAAAGGGGTAGCTATTTTTGGTAATTTTGTACTTTTAGGCCCTGAAAAAGAAATTATTTTCTAGAGCAGGGTATCAAAATTAAAATAATTTGTTCTAGAACAGGGTCAGAACTACTTTGTTTGGGCAGCACATTACCACCCAAAATTGGAGAGAGTTGGCCCCCCCCCCCACCCCCCGAGGGGCTGGCCCAAAACCACAAAAAAAAACACCCCCTTGTAAAAAAAAAAATTATTTTATATAAAAAAACAATTATTGT
>JANVCJ010085776.1:0-10814 GCA_026413505.1 Epizoanthus ramosus
GCCTTGTACAATGAGACAGGCTGTCATATCGAGGGTTTAACGTTACCCCAGGGTTAACATTTTAATCCATGATTGGGTTTAGTGCCTTGTACAATGAGACAGGCTGTCATATCGAGGGTTTAACGTTACCCCAGGGTTAACATTTTAATCCATGATTGGGGTTACTGCCTTGTACAATGAGATAGGCTGTCATATCGAGGGTTTAACGTTACCCCAGGGTTAACATTTTAATCCATGGTTGGGGTTACTACCTTGTACAATGAGATAGGCTGTCATATCGAGGGTTTAACGTTACCCCAGGGTTAACATTTTAATCCATGATTGGGTTTACTGCCTTGTACAATGAGATAGGTTGTCATATCGAGTTTACGTAACTGGGTTTCTGAGGAATATTTTTAAAATACTAGTAATAGTTCTCTGACTAAGCTGATTAATTCTTTGAAAGAAAGGGGCTGTTTTGTAGTCTTAACATAATCGGACTTAATCGTTCGATTTTGTTCGATTATGTTCGATTACCAACTGAAGACTTTGGAACAGTTTGTCGGCTGAAATCAGTCAAAATACATGACTAGATGCTTTTAGGCGGGAAGTTAACTTAATATTTAGTAAGTAAATTTATTTTTTAGCAGACGATTAGTTTCTGTAAATAGTAATAGTTGGGGTGATAGACGCGATTCACCGAATAGGACCTTACCAACTTCATAATGTCAGTAGACGTAGAAAAATATGTTTCGAGAGTCTACGAACCTTGTGATCCGGGTTGATCAAATTTCTACTTACGAGTTATTATCACATGAAAATCCATAAGATACCGGGTATTAAAAGTATTGGGAAAAGTAATCTTTGTACATATAAATTATCGTTGGTTATTTTATGCTTTTTGAACAAAGTCGGCTGATTTTCTTGTTCGCTGGCTCAGAAGTTCGTTTTTTTTATAGATTTTTATCTTATATGTCTGTTTGACGATATGGCTTTATCTTTTCGTGTCGACGATGATAAAAGCCGTATCTTCGCACAGTCATGTAAGATCCTCTATTTATTAGTCCCAGGACTAATCGAACGTTCGATTGTGTTGGATTTTCCAATATTTTTTGTGAGTTCGATTTTTTTATTGCTGAAGTAATCGAACACAATAAAAAGGTTAAGTTCGATTGAAAATGTGTTCGATTTTGTTTGATTATTGACTACAATGCATTATTGTGTGAACTTGTCTTGTATATATGCTTTCTATTTTGTTTATCGTATTTCAGTTTGAACCGACAGCCACAACAATTCGACAATTCAGCATATTAGCGACAACCAAATCTCAGTTATCGACGCGCGTCGCACGTCGAATTCTTGTCGAGTTCGTCTTTCGCGCATTGCACCACACTACCCTAATGTACTTCATGCGGATTATGTACTGTGAATTTCTATGCACTGGGATTTACACACTCTGGCAGTTTCACCTTTTAAAATGAAATTGTATCTTTTGGAGGCAGGCGTTGTGTGACCTGGGTCTGGTTTAGCCAGCGTATGCTGATTTTGAGGTTAATTGTTACAGCCAATGCTTTAAACAAAACTTCTCGACAGGTGTCCGCCCACAGACGAAAGCCTTTAATACTTCATGTACAGCTGAACACTTTAAAATTAATTTGCATTTCAATGAAAATCATTCCAAAAGCAAGGAAGAGGATGTATTGTAGTGCAAATGTAATTGACATCAGGCCACAATGATTATAAGTAAATCGCTCCACTGCCAAGAGCTAGCATTTCTGGGTAGATAAACAAAAATGATTCCACACCCAATAACCTCCATTGCCAATCGTCAAATCCTATTAATTTTTTACCTTTTCCCGGTTATAAAGCCTTTGTTCTTAGTTTGTAAACCCTAGAGCAAACATTCGTAACAAATCGCTGTTTTACCTACCCCATTCTAACAGGCAGAAATCAAGAAAATGATTTCTACACTGAAGACGGTTCTAGATTGAAAATAAATACAGCTTGTAAATTGCTTTAGTTTTCATTCATCAAAGTTTCATGTTCGAAGCGACTAGTGGTAGCTCTTGACAATTCCCCAGCTCTCCTATTACCCTTGATGCAAAGCTGTCGCATTCACCTGTTCAGTCCAACAATAAATCTCATCATATTTCTGTTTTGCACAGGTGCAAAACAAACTAAAGCACAGACTGTGATTGGCTAGTGAACAAAGGAACATTGAAATCCAGCCAATGCAGGCACGTGTCCTGCCAGTAAAGCCAAGCTTAATTATCAGTGGTATTTTGAATGCAAAAGCTTGATCAAAGTGGATGGTCAAGAGTCCGCTCTCCGTTAGTCAAGTTCAGAGTCAAAGCTAGCAAACATGACGGCTAGCGAAAGAAAGCAGCACACAGAAGATAAAGATGACAACGAAAAAAGGTCTGTGGTACAGGACCGGACTAGCGGTGACAAAATACCTACAGAGCCGCCACCCTTCACGCTAGCAGACCTTAAGAAGGCGATTCCTCCACACTGCTTCAAGCGTTCTCTGCTTATCTCCTCTCTCTATCTGCTGGCTGACTTGACTGGTGTTGTAGTATTGTTCATGTTAGCATGGTATGTGTATAACTCCAAACTTCCATGGTTTTGCCACGCTCTTTTCTGGCCCGTTTACTGGGTCTGTCAAGGTACCGTGAGTTTTGGGGTATGGATTATTGCGCATGAATGTGGACACCGATCTTTCTGTGACAGCAAATCTGTATGCGATGCTGTAGGGTTGGTGCTACACTCGGCACTCCTGGTACCATACCATTCCTGGCGCATTAGCCACGCTAAACACCACGGCAATACGAACCGAATGGTGGGAGACGAGGCCTTTGTTCCCTGTACGCGTAAGAAATTAATTTCTGAAGGAAATTTGGAATACCCAAGCTTCTTTTACCGGCTTTTGAAAGTCGCGCGTTATCTGACCGTGGGATGGCCTTTGTATCTGCTCATTCACGCACGGGGACGCGATTACGGCCGACGTACGACGCATTTTAATCCAGTATCTCCTCTCTTCAGCGATAAAGATTTCTGGGATGTAGTTGTCAGTGATTTTGCCTTGGTGGTATGGGTAGGATTTTTGTTTTCCTTGGCCGTTTATGTTTACAGTTGGAGTTGGCTGGTGGCTCTTTATGTCATGCCTTTGCTCATCGTGAACATGTGGTTGGTGGTAATCACATATCTACAGCACTCCGATCCCAAAGTCCCGCATTATTCAGACGAAGAGTGGAACTGGCTACGAGGCGCCCTGTGCACTATGGACCGAGACTATGGAATCTTAAATTACGTGTTCCACCACCTGACTGACGCACACATTGCTCACCACATGTTCTCAAAAATGCCTCATTACCACATGGTGGAAGCGACAAATGCTATGAAGCCGATCTTGGGAAAATATTACAATTACGATGATACTCCCATTTGGAAGGCACTCTGGAATGTTGACAATTTATGCCGGTTTGTGGAAAATGAGGGCGGAATACATTGGTACAAGTACTTGCCGGAACAATAAATGAACTTCTTGTGTTAATAATTAACAAACTGCTTCGTTAGATGAGCTTGTAAAAGTGACGCCGAATACACAAGAAAACAGAAACGTTTTTCTCGTAAAATTCATGATGTACTTTGATGCTGTGTTTGGTGCACTATTTTTGACTAAAATGGATGAAACAAGCGTTGAACGACACTCAAAATTTGAACTTGAACTCGTCCTCGAGGCCGCCTGTGGGTGGGCAAATCAAAGAAGGAGTAACAAAACAAAACACGAAGTTAATTGTCCACAAACAGAATATATTATAAACAGTAGATTTATTTTTGTTTATTTTTTTTTCTTCGTTAAAACGATGTAGAAGTTGTGCATCAGGGAAAGATTTTTCATGTTTTTTCAGGCGGGCTTTGTAGTTAACGACACAATATTGCGGAGCAAAGAAAAGAAATTGAAAGGCCATCACTTGCATCGACCAAGGAAATGATTTTCATAATTACAGACTACCCATAGTGGTTTAAATTTTCAAGCTGGAAGCTGCGCTTCACCTCTGAAGAGTGAATTCTTCAGAATGAATTTAAATACTGAAAGAGTCGGATATTTGGATTCGCAAAGTATAGTATTTAAAATAATTTCTGATATTTGTGATAGCATTTCTTAGAAAACATTTTGAGAAAGATAGGATCGGTGGCGTAAGTGAAAAAATTGTTTTTTTTTGTTGTTGTTTAACAATTTATCATGCCCGTCCATCTTCTTAAAGCGTTAACCACTAATAAATTTGCTGTACTATTTCAGGAACAAAATCTGGCAATTTTTTAATCCTAAATTGTAAAAAATTCTCAATAACGTTTCTTTTACGTTGTTTTAGGACTTAAATGTAAATTTGCATAGCTTGAAAATAAATTCAATTCATAATTGCAGTCCGAGAAAAATTGTAGTATTAATTTACAATATTTATGTTTGCCCATCATTCAATATTTTGGCTTGGCGTGCGATATTGCAATTAAAGCACAGAATTGCAGCTGTTTTCACAACTTCAGAATTCTCTCTTCACATACATTGGAAACTAACGAGCATCCCTAAAGCGAATCTACGCAACAATGGCCCTAGCTGGATCAAAAATAAAATCTTTCAAGTTTTCAAAAATAACTTCTCTATAGATTTGTAAACATGGCCTGCCCTATCAATTTTTAAGAGAAATCATGTAGTAGTTCCCAATCCAGATGAGTTGTGCTCGAACGCCAAGCACAGGACGGAGTGGGGACTAGGACTAGGACTGGCATCGATGAGTATTTTGTGGTCGTTTAAGTTCAAATGCTGGTCGGAGTTGCTGGCTCCGCTAAGGCGTGAATAATAGCATGCTGACTCTAGTTTGTCGATCTATTCTAAATAATTTCCATGTTACTCGCCTCTGTTCAGTCTCAACCGGCTGATGGAGGGAAAAACATGTCAAGTCAAAGCGTTTCCGGCTAGCTTGCTAGTGATAACCAGGCCAAGGGCCAGGGAGTTAATCAGACATTTTGAAACACCTTTTCAACAGCTGTGGGCAGTTACAGATACAGAATTGCAGATGTGAACAAAGACATTGGAATTGAAGACTATTATCAACTATTATGGCTTGTTCTATCTTCTGTTATCATAAAATAAATAAGTAAGAAAAAATACCTATTTTAAAATGGTGGCTCAAATCAGAAATTGGAAATCAAAATCAAATGGAAATGGGTTAAAAAAAACTCTACTGACTGGGAGGCTGTCCAGAAGACTGTATAGAAGTTTGACCGATGGGTGCCTGCTGGAATCGAACTCGGAACCTCCGGGATAAAACTACAGCACTCTAAACCACTCGGCCACGCTCCCTCCCACCATGAGTGTAACTGTAAAAACCAAAGTTTTCTTTCGATAGCGGTAAAGGGACTTCGAAACAAAAGTTTTAAAGACACATAATTAAATTGCCCTTAGTCAGGTTATTGGTTTCATGTTATGACCAATTGTTACTGCCTTTTATTTTTCATTCTTTTCGCTAACAGATCGTGATCCATCTACTCAGCTTGAGGTTTATCAGACTTTCGTTTAAATCTTCCTACAACCATGAAAAGTACCCCTACAGATAAGAACCAGCCTACGACCCTGAAACATGTTTAGGAACAGTCCGACTCGATCCTCAAACTGTTTGCTAGTAATGAACCTTACACTCGGTTGTAATCAGTTGTAATCATGGTATTAAATATGTAAGGTCAGTCACGAACTCACGAGACACCAGTTTGTTTGACCGTCGCAGCATGAAAACAGTGTTGGAATAGATTTGTCTTGTAGTTTGCTTATATTCAGTCGACTTAGAGATTTATTAACAACTAGAATTTGAGTCTCCGAGAGCGTCCTCGCCCCCATCCAAAAACAAAATTCGTGCAGATAGCAGGAAAGGGGGAAAAGTATCTTGCACATATCGTAAAATTACGAAAAGAGCCTCTCAAGATAGGAAATAAGCTCAGTCCCCGAAAATTAGCTCAGTCCCGAAAAGAGGCCTTGTAAATCTCCTACGCGAACATTACAATAAGCCCACCCCGAGTATAAGCCTATTAGTTTGTTTCAAGACAAAAAAATCCCCTCCATGTCTACTTTGAAAAATGTGAGATCATGAACTCAGTAATTCGGAATTTTATGGTAGGCACTGAGAAAACATTTTCCTGTGTACTAGATCACCTATCCTCCTACCCCTTCCGAGAAGTTAAACGTGTGCCCTCTTATCGGTTATCCGACAATTTTTGCGGACGATTACAAGTCGCATATCTCCCATTTAATGAGTGACAAGGTTTTGGTCTATTTAACCTCGGCCTCGATTTCATGTACCGCCTTGGAGCCGGAGAAGATGGTGGAAAATTGTATATGCCAAGAAACGATCAGCAAATATATTTTAGGTATAGCAGGTTGGCGACGTTAGCATATGTACAGCATTAAACAGTTCGCTACATGGGTTAAAAGCCGTGGTACAACTTTAAAATTTGTTTCAAATCCACAGAAAGCTCGACCGGAAATCACCAACACATCAATACTGCCAACAATCAGAGTGAACAAACCAGCTCAAAACACTTTCCCTGGCCTATCTTGCAATCGCCTAAATAACCGAGTACCGGTTAGTCCGTGTTCATTTGTTTTGAATATCTACCGCAACCTACTTGCCGCGTACAGATGGTGTATTGTATTGTGTCACTGTTTTTGGAAACAAGACTGTGATTGATCAATATTCATAAGAATCTATCAATGTGCTACCTTGCGCTACCAGCGAAATCTCTTCAATAAACCATTAAGACGGAAAAAGACACACAAAGAGGCAGCCCGACGTCTCTCTCAGACTACACTTATTCGCCGAGATTAAGGTTTTAGAATTCGTTTAATTGTGAACCCAACCGGGAGTATGGCAGTACAATAACGCACAACCAAGAAGGACTCTTCAGTTTAACCACATATTCAGTGATTTGTAAAAGGACCTAGTAAAATCTACCCCTAAGGGAATTGAAAGTCGCTACTAAATCCAAGTCTTCCTGTGGTCAGGTAAAATAAACTTAACTAACTTTCTTTATGCGAATTACGATGAATTTAATATAAAGGTATTTCCCACTCTAATACTTATAGAAGAACAGATTCGATGCTCTCTCATAAAGTTTGTATCGACATAAATCAGATCCTTGGGGTCACATGCTTAATTTTACCTAACAAAAATCACTTCACAACAAATACAAGTACTAAACTTTAGATTGGATAAAGCCGTGTTCAAATTTTGTAAACTGATTTGTTGTAAATTCTATAGTGAAATGGCACTGCACGAAGATTGCAGCGTGCAGTTATATTGGTTAATAAAACTGTATATAGGAATATACGGTTTGTATGTATGTAGCGGGTTTCAAATAGTTTGATTCATTCTATGACAGCTTGTGACAATGGAGCTTCGGACTTCGATTCACTTGCTAATGTTGCTGATATCGGCTTGTTACGCAAAGAAAGAAGAAACGAAAGACGATGATGTCGGTAAGTAGTTTATAGTTGTAGATATGGGTCAATGTAAAGCCACGACCTTGACAATAGTCGAGTCTCATTTCTAAGGTGTTCTGACCTTCATTCTACTGATAACATACTGGATATTCGGATGATAAGGGAACTGTTTAGCGGTAACTAGTGGGCAGCAGCAGCAGTGCCATATTTCTCTCTCCGTCAATTTCAGACAGAATATATTAAAAATGATTAAGAATGATTCGCCATGGAAGAAAACAGCGACGCCGTTCTTTGTAAAACTCTGCTGGCCTGACAACCATTACTTAATTTGCGAAAGGACATCCTACAACGATAACAAGGTTTGCAGTAGAGTGATCGTCCGGGTTTGTGTAACGAGCTAATATTAAAAAAAAAAACTATAGCTAAATTAAAGCTAAAAGCAATGTATTTTTTCTACACTTGTTTGTTATAATTACAACTTAGTGCAACACTTTCAGTTGTATTAGAGAAAATGCCAAATCGACAGAATGGACTGCTGCTGCAAAAGGACGATCGATGTCGTTGAGCAAAAACATTGCGCCGAAAGTGTACTCATTTTCATGCGTTTTCGTACCGTAGAGCTAAGACAATGACTGGCAAGTTCAAAGCCGAATGACTCGTATTATAAAACGTTCGCACTATTAAACTGATATGGATACGATTTAATATTTTCATTAAAATGTACAAACTGTTGGAGATGTATTGAAAGAGATTAAACACAAACTCGGTTGTGGTAACGGAAACTCGGTAGTTATATAGCGAGGCCTTGATTCCACACGAATGGCGTCGAAACCAAACTTAGACATGTTGTTTATGGCCGGTTGTATACGGAGCGGAACAAAAACCTGCAAAACACAAATGGAAGGTCACCAACAGACGTTAAAACTTTAATTGAGTCGTTACGGGATCAAAAGTTATCTGCTACAAAATAATGCTTGGCTGCTGGAAAATATAATAAACAATATGGTTCAATAGCAAACACTTGACAGTGGTTTCTTTATTATATTAGGAGACAACATGTGGCAATTATCGCCCGGTACGATGGTTACCCTTCAGACATTTTTACTCATTCTGAGCAATGCACTTCTTAAGGTTGTAAACCTACCACGGGTCCTTAAGTCGCACTAAGTCGCCTTATGTTCCTTGAAATTTTAGCTAAAGTCGCCTTAAGTCGCATTAAGCACCTTGTTCCTCGACAATTTTAGCTTAAGTCGCCTCAAGTCGCCTCAAGTCGCATTGATTCATCCTATTGATTTTCTTTAAGTTGCTTTAAGTCGCGCTAAGTCTCGATAAGTCGCGGCGACTTAAGGACCCGGAGTAGGCCTGTTGTACGCGCTTGATTAGAAAGAAAGAAAGAAAGTTTGCTCTCGCTCTCCGCGTCCGCGCTCGTGCTTGTTCTGTGTCCTCGTCTTCTTCCATGTAGTCACGCTTTCATATTCTCATTTTCTGTGGCCGTTCCTTCAACAACAGTTTGTTTGTCGCCTACGAAACGTACATTGTAAAGTAGCTTTTAATTTAAATATATTTTCATTCCTCAGACGAACACTTGGTGTCGGCCGATGCACTGTTACAAAAGATTGTTCCAGTTGGCAGTTTGCCGACGATGCCAGAAGGATTTCCTAAGTTAGAGAATCTCACTACTGACCGATTTGACGTGAAAGCGGCAGGGCATACTACCATCTTGACCTCTGACCTTGACGAGCCAGTGAGTCTGTTGGGTGACAGCATGAAGCTGGAAGATGTGACGATGACCTTTAAGTATGAAGACAAAAAGGGACAGAAAGGGCATTGGGAGTTCTACGCTGAAGGTAAAGTAGCCGAATGATCACTGCTATTACTCGACGCTGGGTAGTACTGTGTCACGAGGCAAAACTGACCGCGTGCTCGTGATATGCGCGTCGCTATTTAATAAGACCGCATGGCTTGTCATTGTTATGCTCTATTGTTTGGAATTGTACAGAGTCAAGCAAAATTGTGTGATCGCTCTCCTTGCTGTCCATAGTGTAAGACCTTTGGTTCTGCTATGGTCAAGACTGTCGTGGTTGGTAAAGCCAGCTACTTTTACCGGCAGAAACCACAGCCGCGGCTAGAGCGAACGCTAGCAGAATGACTTATGCAAAGAAGTAACTACATACTTAGTTGGACTTGTCGTATCTTGCATGCATTCTGTCATTCCAATCCACTCGGAGCCACTAGAGTTGAAATTCTATAGTGAAGGAAGGAACTGGTACACACGGAGCTAATTCCCCGTTAACCCCCATTGGGTTACTGTTGTCTACCATGCGCGATTTTGCAGGCACCCCGAGCTATAAGTAGTAACGTTGGGTACTCTGGAATTTGGGCAATATATATGCAGCTGTATGGGAATCCGCCATTGTACACTAATCTATACATGTATTTTGAATTCAGTAGTTGTTCCTTAGTAGCTTTAGCTGCAAAGCATTACAAAGTATTAATAAAGGAAACGAAAGGAACTATTTAACCTATTTAGCCATAGTTTTAATAATCATTAGCCTGTAAAGTACATTTGTATTAGTACTGTCTGTAGAATTGTCTGTGGTATATGTTGGAAGACCACAGGTTTATAGGTACTATGCACTGCTTAGTTTATTACCCTCTTAAAGTAATTTTTTTTTTAATGATTGATTAACTAATAAAATTGTCCTCAAAATGTACTGTAACAAAATATTTTTATTTGCTCAACTTTACCTCACCTCAAATCACGGCTAAGACCCCCTTCCACGCCCAAACGCGTCCAGAAACACAAAAAACACCACCGCACAGGCAAGTCGAGAAAATACAACTACTTTATTGCCTTTTAGTGCAGTGCAATTCAAAGTATTTTAAAAATAAATAATTGGTTAAATGGCGAATTCCCGTACAGATGCTTATATTGGTCAAATTCCAGCGTGCACAGTGTAATTACGCGTAGCTTGCGGTAAACTGTGCTACTTCGACGATAAATTGTTGAATGTATTATGAATAAGAAATTGGAACTTTTGCTCCAAAATTAAGCCGTGACAAATGCAAAGTAATTTCGAGTTTGTTATTTAGCAAGTTCTTATATCATATGAAAATCCGTAAGATATACCGAGTGTTAAAAGTGTTGAGGAAAGTCATATCTTTGTACATATAAAATATCGTTGGTTATTTTATGCTTTTTTGAACAAAGTCAGCTGAATTTTTTATTTTGTTGGCTCAGAAGTTCGTTTTCATTGTGATAACACGGGCGCTGAGTGTAATAAATACTGAATAAATGCAATAAAACTTCACGCGTTCTTTGTTTTCATGCGCACAACCG
>JANVCJ010085787.1:0-10814 GCA_026413505.1 Epizoanthus ramosus
GCATATGTTGGGAGCAGGTCAAATTAATGGGCTCATCTGTGCCACTGAGTAGAATGTAATGTTATGATGTGGGTTTGATATTTTGGGGCTTGGGACGAGTTTCTGAGCACCTGAGTTCGCAGGCTATAGAGAATACATGTAAAGATTAAAGGTAAATAGCAAATGACATTTGAAGGGGGTGTGGGTACCGTGGGGAGGGTATGTGAGCACAGTAGACGGCGACGGAGGCTAAAAGCCTGAAGGTGTACAATTTTTCTATTTTCAGTATTTGAATTTCATGAAAAATTTGTTAAATAGTAGTATCACCTCTGAATCTCCAAGCATGAAGTCTTTAGTTAGTTTCCAACGTTAACGATGGTTAATACTCGAGTGAAACAGGTGAACGAACTGCCGGTAATATGTTGGTGAATATTTTTGTGAGTAAAATGAATAAAATTGCTGAACCATACTAAACGTCAGACTGGTCACACTTTTTGTTGGTGTTCAGCACTGGGGATAAGTTACCGCAAACTATGGTGATCGAATAGCCGGACTCGTGCAAAAAGTTACAAGAATTTGTATGGTGGCCGAACGGATGTTTCACAGGCGCAATCGTGTACCGTTCTTGTGTAATCACACACTAAGTAATTTTGTTAAGTTTTTGTTGTGAATATCAGTCAGCTGTTGCGAATCCAATAAACACTGAGTTTTGACATTCTTGCAGTACATTTTTAAGTCATCACAAAATTATCACAGCGTTATGAAATCTAATTTTCGGAAAACGGAATATGCAATCAGTGGATAAGAGTAATTACAGACATATTTTGACCATTGACCACTGTCAAAATTAAAAGTTACTACGTTCAAAATAAACAAAAAGTAGGTCGAAAAATAATGTTATTGGTTTATAAAATATGCTATACAAATGTATTAATTAAGTGTAAAGCATAAACCATTTTTGAGTTTATTTTTTTCAATATTCACTTCGGACTGAAGTTTTCTTGGGGTAGACTTTATCTTTCCTATAAGCGCATTATCTCCAGTAAAAGAATGAAGTGTTCAATTCGGGATTTTTAATAAAGATCCTGCCTCCAATAAGCTCCCAACCACAGTTCTTCGCACTCGTGGTATATTAATGGCACTTTTATCAAATAGTGGTGATATTTTTCATAAATTCTTCTCGAACGGTGGTGTTTCCTAATATACAAATATATCAAACTTCATCTATCCTGCTGCTATTATAAAGCACATAAGTTACACGCACGCATATTTTGATTACACCAAGTTTATTTAAAGCACGTAAATCTCGCAAATTATTACAGTCGGGACATCTATGACATAAAAGATGTCATGCCCAGTTAGTTGTGTAACAATATATGCAAGTTGGACACACGTTCCATTACAGTCGGGACTTATATGCGATATAGCATGCCCTGTCACTTGCGATATATTTAGATTATACAAAGTTAACGTAACTATCTCTTCGTTCATGCAAATAAAATTCGATTATAGTGAGAATATTTTTTTATGCATATAGCAAATTGATATTATTTGTTGAATATACGGAAATACACAAAAGAAGACAACTACTCTCTGTTTCTTGATAAGAACGTCCAACTTTTGGGGTGAGGCTGAACATTCTTAAATATTTTGAGGATTTGGGTATATACTTACATGTTTATTTTCCATTGACACAAACCATCCGAAAGCGGAAATCGTACAAGTTGCCATTGTATATATATGAGCTTATATGCAGATTTGGCGAATTATTAAATTTTAATGTTTTTTTCAGTCTCACGTTCTTATAAAAAAGGTTCGTATTAAAAAAAAAACAGAGTGTAATGGCGTGACTTGTTTGGGAAGTGATCAAAAGCTGCTACAGTTTACATACGTTGCATTTATATATACTAAAGTTACATTTTTTGAGGATTTATCACATATGAGTACTTGAGTTAAAAAAATTCCGCTATTTCTCGGTTTCTTTTCTATGCACTGCTGTTGTCGTTGATATTGGTCTCGTGTTTGGTGTTTGAAAATTGACGAAAATACCTCATATTTTATAACCCCGTCTGTATCAGTCTGTATAGGTTTCTCTGTACTTATACTTGCGATATATAGACTAAAAAGCTTTGTCTTTTTTGTAGATATAACATTTTATCAGATTTTGAACCTCTGACAACTTTTGCTGTCTAAAAAGCAATGATAAAAATACTTAACCCTATCTTGGCCGGGCTATTTTTGGTGTCAGGAAGGCCGAGGGGGGGGGGCTCAAATGGTAGCAAGGCCATAATTAGTAGATTAGTTAATTAGTCCATGATGTACATTTTGGCAATTAGCGAATTCAATTGTGACGTCATGTGACGTCACAAAGACGCCATCTTGTTTTTCATGGCGGCCATCTTCAGTTGGACTTTTGATGACGTCAAAATTTAGTCTCTGAGACTCACATAAATTATTGTTTATTATTATTTTGATTCCAATACATCTAACTGGCAGATTAGTGAGTTAAACTAGTTGGGTAAACATAACCCCCAGTTAACCCTGAGTTAAAGTTATCTTATTATTATATTCCTGTGTATAAGTTGATTCACGTATAAGCCGACCCTCGTTTTTGCAGACAAAAAAAACACTTTTTAAAGACATTTGTGTATAAGTCGACCATGAGTTTAAAATGCATATTAACACTAAGAACGCTCTTTGGTTATCTTAATGTAATGTTGCTGTCAATTAAAGCTAAGTTTATAAAGCAAAATTAAATTGAGTGTAATGCAGTTGTTTTTGTTGTGAAAGGAAAGGTGGATAAACCTTTTAAAAGATTCCTAACCCACGATTAAAGTTTTTATCCAGTGATTAGATTGTGTTACTCAAAGCGCTATTGGCGCGAACCCAGGGGTAAGCTTGTGGGTTAAATTTAACCCACCTAGCTAATGTAGGTGGATTGGCCATTCTACATGTACATGTATACGTAAGTCCATCAAACAAGATTTGCAAGTCAGAGATATTTTTAGTAATTATAATTATCATGTTTCTGTGTGAGCTACATATACAGTGAGATTCAAAACTCAACGTTTTGGGGTAAATGGCCACCTGTCAAGTGCTCACTTGTGGGGCATATGTTTGTATATTTTTATGTACTGTTCAATGTTCTCTTATAAGGTGCCGAATATGGTGCAGTGACAGCTCTGGGAATAAACATGGATTGCTCTCGACTGTTGTGTGGCCACGCAAGAGGACAGGTACTAGCTACAATTGTAACTACATATAATTTAAGTAAAAAACATACATGTTCAAATTAAATTTGCTCTAACTAAAGCTTTTACTGGTATTGTCTTAATTACCAGTTTAAAATTGATAATTGTCTTCACAAATCCAAAGGCTAAATTTACTTGGTTTACTTTGAATTTCCTGTACATTGTATACATGTTAAAACATTAATTGCTATGATCTTGGAATCTGACATACTGTAGTTGTGGCCATTACCTTAAATGCATTGTTTTTTTAAAATAATTGTTATTGTTTACATATAGAATGGATTACATAATTATTTGTGATTGATTTACAGTGTGGTGTACAATAAAACAATAAATAGAGGATATTACATGGCCATGCCACAGAGATCTGATATTTGTCTTCGAGTGTTGATCATATCTTCACTCGTGAGCAAAGCTAATGAGTGAGGATATTTTCAACACGAGAAGACAAAAATTGTATCTCCATGTGACCATGTAATGTTCTGGTTTATTATTCACTAAGTCATAGATGTTGGAAAATCTTTGGAAAATCTTCAGAAAATCTTCAGGAATCTTCAGTAATTTTGAGAATATTTTTGGAAATGCTTGAAAATGGAGAATCTATGTGTAGCATCCCAGCTGTTAGGTTTGGGGCAGCCATCATTACATGCAATAAACAGTTAGGGAGTTGCATATGAAAACTCTCCCTATATTATATTTGTAGGACGTTCCCTACTGTACATGTATACCTACTGCTCTTACCACAATGTCCTGGTTAAATGTGGATAGGGATATATAGTATATAGCACACAGTTCAAACTTTCCTTGTTGCACTTGGCAGATCACAATGTGGGATTTACAGTCAGGAAAGCTTTTGCGCAGCATCTTGGATGCTCATCCGCTTGGGAGTGCAGTGCTGCATATCATGGTAAGTTTGGTCAGTGTTTGCTGTCAGAGCGCATTGATACATTAGAGATCTTTTCGCTTGGCTGTCAACGATTGATCAGAACAAAATGCGAGTCAATTCAATTCTCATCTCTCATGTATGTCAATTCTCATCTCTGGTTGGTTGTCAGTACTTAACTCTCGAATTTTATTGGTCAGAAAGCTGCTTTGACAATGCAATGACAATGAGCTTTTGACAGTGAAGTGAAATTGTCTCTATATTCTGTCCATGTAGGTGAACATTTTTAAACATGTACAGGGTACACAGGGACCATGGAGAAAGGAGTCACCAACTCTCACTTATTAATATCTTTGTGTGTTTTGTAAAAAATATCACTATAAACTGAAAGTTTGAAATAGCTTTGAACAGGCAAGTGTAAATTGATCATTTTTAGCACAAATGACGATATTTTAGATACTTTTCCAGCCAACCTGAGCCCCGGGTCTCTAGTGTGTAAGAATATAATTATGTTCTAAATGAGCGAAAACTGTAAAAGTTTTTATAGGTATTTGGGCATTGACATTACTTGAAACAATTTATTGTTTGGTCTAATACAGAACAAGAAAAATAGTAAACTTTTAGAAAATAACTTTCGTATCCCATTATCCACATTCAGACAAAGCTATGATCTGTCAGGTTATCTTACTGGTACATATATATTCTTTTTAAAGTTTAATCCCACAAGATATAAAAGAGAAGAAATAATTATGGTCATTATCTGAAATCCCCCCCCCCTCCCCATCCAAGGGTTTTTAGATCTCAAATTTATATCTTTTGCGCAATTAGCGCAAATGTTTTAGCAACTGTATTTAGATATTAGGCATGCCCTAATTAGGGTACTAATTGGACGAGATTAGCAGTAATGATATCATCGCAAATATGCAAAATATTTATTATTATGTTTGAATTTCAGTGTTTATTACTTCTTGCGAAAATGGCTCTAATATCCAATTTGTTTTCATTTAGTTCCTTCATTTATTTATTTCTTATTATTTCTTGACATACAAATCGAAAATCAAAGATGACGGAATTTATTTCTTGAAAGACCTGTTCCCCTTGCAACCAAGATACTCATAATAATTTTTTGGAGCAGAAAACCAATAACATTACAATCTGTTTTAAAACATATCAAAGTAGCCAAAATTATCAACATGAGTTGACTAAAGATATAAAACAATAGAGTACGACTGGATTTTATCACCAGGGAATTTCTAGATAATCACTCTTTTTTAAACGAGTAAAAGTCTATAAATGAATCATATGTACAAACAATCATCACAGTGGTTATTCAAAACTTTAAATTGACTTAATTTTGGTTAATAATAATTATGTAATTATGCATGTAATCTTGTGAATTTTAATAAAGACCCATTATTATTGACTTTGAGGATATTTGTACATGGCTAGTTTGAAAACAAGCCAATGAAAAATGAAGAGATATGCATGGAAAAGTTAACATTGTTTCAGGATGGTTAAATAACAAATTATAACTTTGTCATACATGATCACACATGCTTAGTTAATGCACTGATCAGCTGCAAGAATTGCCTGTAGACCCTCTGGTTTGTAGCATGCAAGTGCTTGGTTAAAATAATATATAATTATCATAATTATAGATTATTAGTTATCTCTGTCAACATATATTGATAATCACTAATTGTTCTGTACCATACTTGCATGATTTTGTATAGTTTACTGATGACCCCACCGTGGCAATCTGCAGTGATAGTGGAGGATCCGTTTTTGTTTTAAGTTTCAAGTGAGTGTAATCTGTTGTTACATTGTACCTGACTTGCTGAGTTATGTTTTTTATTTCATCCATTTCAGATCTTGCTAACAATGGCTGTGTCAACCTGTATACAATTATGCCATATTATATCAAATAATAAATTAGTTTAAGGAATAATGAGTAATTATTACACCTGCAGTGCTTTCAATTGAAGCTGGCTGCCACCAGAGTTCTGATGGCTGTGAAGCAGTGAACAGTTGCCTACTTTCCAAGGATGTCCACTGAACCCACTAGTAGCGTATTATTTTCACAGCCGCCTACTTTTTCCTCATTTGCTACCTACTTCAAAGCTTATTGAAAGCACTGCATCTGTAGAACACATGTATGCTGTCAGCCATATTTGTACGTTCTCAGGGGACATCTTTATACCTGTAGCTCAGGGGATTTTCACTCTTCTAACACTCTGTTCAGGAGGATTCTGCATCATTTTGGGTCTTTCTTGTGCATTATTTGAGATTGGAACTGCAACTGATTCATACTTGTATGTGTCTCTTCTCATATGTTGAATCTAATGCATGTACATGTAATTGTATGCACACATTGATTATAATTCTAATGCATGCTCTATCCATTACTCTCTGACATTGCTGTCGATCACTGTAAATATTTGATTTAGCAAAGCAAATATGGTTTTGAAGACATGTCTCTCATGCTAGCTCATGTCAGTAGTCAAAATTCAGTTAATGTTTGACACACAAGTGGAATGACATCTGAAACTGATCTTACATTTCCATTCCCAGGCGTGTCATAGGAGTGAGAACCTATGAGTCAACCTGTCTCTTCTCTGGAAGGTACTGTCAGTAGTGCACGCCTGTATGCTGTTGGTACCATGACAATATCGACTCATACATGTATTCACATTGCTGAGTTCACAATTAATACATCACAGATATAGTTCCAGTTGAGTCAGGGCACAAGTTTCTTAAAAAACTAGGATTTCTACGTCAACAAGTAAGCCAAATGATGGATAAATCAACTGAATGTTAATGTGTTATGTTTTTTGCTGTGAGGGTGGAAGGTTTGAGCTGATATATTGTTTTGAGCAGTAGTCCATTGTCTTTTGTGCCAGATTGTGAAATTTCAGCTCAAACCTTCCACCCTCACAGCGAAAAATACAACAAATCAACTTTCAGTGAATTTATCCATAATTTAGTGCTTAGTTTGAAATTCAGCTTTTTGGCCAAGTAACTGAACTTTTTACCCCATGGAGACAGGATCTAGCAACACTACACTGCAAACTTAATAATAATTATTATGAATAAGGCCTATTCATCAACATTCACTGTTTGCATATTAATTAAAGAGGCTGTGTCACAGTAATGTGCATGCATGCTCTCTAGTCATGTCAGGAACAAAGTGTTTACAGTCATGAAACACAAGTTGTAAGCATGAAATGATAAAATGGTTAGATATAGTGAAAACAAAGTGTATATTAAATACAAGAAACAAAATTTTGACAGCAAATGGATTTAACCTTAATACATGCATGTATTTCTTCTTCTTCTTCTTCTTCTTCCATTTAATGTCTAGCCTGGACTGAAATTAAATTGAGAGTTTGTAATCTGTTTTAATCTTCCCCAATTTAACCATCCACGTTCCTTTACGACTTATCATAATACCTCTTATGTTTTTCTGCCACGATAGCCTGTTAATTTTAGAGTTTCCTTTGATTTGTGGAGAATTTCATACACCGCAAAAATGGCCATGACACTAGCCCCATTAAGGTATTTTTAATTAGAAAAGAATAACCCTGTTATGAAAATTATTTGATTCTGAAAAATAATAAGCATGTTATTTGTTCAAGTAACTTTTGTTTTGGCGTATTTTCAGTGCAGATTAACTTATTAAAGGTGGGAATTTTGCATATTGGACCAATTTGATTTATTATTTTTTTAAATTTTATTTTGTTAGCTTTGCCATCAAATTTACAACTGAATGACAGAAAAAACACAAACACATGAGATACTAAATATAACGTTTGGCAGGGTTACCACAACAGTGTTAACCAATTGCCTCATTTCATTATTATGTCATAGGTTTTTCAATGTTATAAACAAAATGTAATTTATTTTGCTGGTAAAGATCCAAATCCACCAACTTTATATACTGATTTGTACAATCATATGAACAATGAAATATAGCAACAAATGTGTTTCACAGCTTCATTGGTGTCAGAACTGGGCTAAAGCTTTTATATGGGTTTTCGATAATGCTGACCTTATTTCATTCAAACATTCTGTCTCTTCAGTCAGTCACAGTCCTGTAAACTAGTTATTTTTCCTGACCCCAGCCATAAATCTTCTGCCTTGAAGGGTAGGCTGTACAGGTAAATAAAATGTGGTTTGTTTACGTTTTGTTTTCCCCCACTTCAATCCCACAATGCAACAGAAACACAGATTTTGAAAGTCCAAAATCACAGGAGATTTCACAAATTTTATTCTGAAAATTAATTGAAATGTATAGAAACAATAGTTTATCTTTCTTAAAGGCAATAAATTACAGCGTTTTTCTTGAATTTGTAAAATGTAAACAAACTTTGATGTAATAGTGAAATAGGGCAATTACTGTGGGCCCAATATGTAATGAAAAATTGATTTCATGGGACAAAAATTAATATTGTTGGGGAATAGTGTAAAGAGACAATGGATCTTGTACTAACA
This sequence comes from Epizoanthus ramosus, assembly GCA_026413505.1. NCBI lineage: Eukaryota > Metazoa > Cnidaria > Anthozoa > Zoantharia > Epizoanthidae > Epizoanthus > Epizoanthus ramosus. The sequence continues at coordinate 8,605 of JANVCJ010085787.1, forward strand.
ATTTATTATATGTATATCATTATTAAAATGATCTTTCGCTAGTCTTATAAACCATACTATTATATAAATGAATATTTGTAGCCGTGGTGAGGTTTGCACAATGGCACCTCTACATATGCATGGAGGGATGAAAGATCACCAAATGTATGAATACTCAATGTTAGCATTAGCGACGCTAACTAAGGTATGTCCCATGTTCACAACCTGAATCCAGTATAATTGTAAAATAAAATAAATGTACACATTTTTATTGACAATTTTTGACATTTCCACAAGTGCATGAGGTACCTGTATATTGCTTACAGTATACTTTGAGAGAGAAAGGTCACATACATGTACAGTACCAGTGTGGACTTTTAAAAGTACAAATTTGACTGTCATAATTGGCTGGTTTCTGTTTATACCACATCACATAAACATAATAGAATTGTGTCCTGTTATTGATTAGGTTCAGAATTACAGTGCAGTGACCCATTGTCTTACAATTGTTATTCAGATTTTTGGTGGTACACAGAAAGAACTCATAATTGTGATTCTGATGATTACTGCTTTGACACACAGTAGCAGTGCCAATGTATTTATTAAATGAACAGTTGAAATGAACTTAGTGATAGAAATATCCATAATGCTATTATAGTATCTCATTCTATTGTATGATTAAAATAATTTTTCCAAACTCCACTTGCATTGTAGCTTCCTAACTTTCGATTTAAAATTGTGGCATTTATAAGAAACAAGGAACGTTAAATGAAAAGGGGCTGACAGTGTTTTAGCTAGGCCAAAACGACAGGGCGCTAATTGTTTCTCTGTTTACTTCAATTGGTAGGTTCTTGTCCTAAGCTTGAAGCCAAGTTTGGAAGTTCTCTTCAGCCATACTCTAAGGGTAATTTTAATTGTATTTTGTAATAATACTAAATAAATACTACTACTACATGTACTACTACTAATAGTGATGATGATGATGATGATGATGATATTATTAGTAGTAGTATTATAAAATTATACTTATTATAATTATAATTGTTTTGTATATTTGCAGGCAGCGTTAACCCTTTCAACCCGAGTCAGTATATCAATGTCTATTTTTTGTCCTTACCAATATCAATAAAAAATAAGTAGTTTGTAGTAAGAATTGATGGACTGATCAGAAACTTCAAATTTTCTCAGATGAATTGCAAAATTCTCCTAAACTGTTTTTTTTAATTAATAGAAATATATGGTGACTGATGAGGAGAATTTAGCAACTCGTCACTTGATATGTTTGGAGCTAAACGGGTTAATCTGGGTTCCTGCTCTCTAGTAGACTACATGTACAATGTACTAGATCATTTTGACAGCTGATGAGCAGTGACACATGCTCACACATACATTGTAGCCACATGCTCGAAAGCTTGAACTGTCAACCAGCAAACAATTAATAATTATTATTAATAAATTATAACTCCTTTTGTACTGTACTATCTGGTTTGTAGGGTCCTGCAGATTCACTTCCTCTTCTGTCCTGGCAGTTTGCTATAATTCAAGTGGCTTCCACCAAAGTTATTGATCCGGTGAGTGCAATTCAACAACTTACAAAAATTATATCAAAATATTAAATATATTACCATGGAACATCAGATACTGGTTCATATTTAACAAATAGAACAGCTTTTTCTGTGCTCCGTACACAAATAAAGCATACAGGAAGTGACAAGCTGAAGGCTTGAAGCTGAAAAATGTCAACTGTTGGTGGTTGCCGGAAATAAGTGGTTTAATGTTAACCCAGGGTTAAAATTTTAACCCATGATTGAGTTTACTGCTTTGTAGACTGAGTTATGTTATATCGAGTGTAGGTAACTAGATTTCGGAGGAATATTTCATTATTACTTTATAGGCATTGAATTATGTTTTCCTAGATGAAAAAATTAAATTTGAAGTTTGGCTTAACCCTGTTAACCCACTGTTATTCTTTATGTTTCTACATGCAGGTTTTGGCATTTGGAAGAGGGAATGAAGTGTTATATTATCAGGTACATCTATGTCTTCTCTCAGCTGGACTTGGGCTTGGGACCAAAAGGTTATTGTTCAAGCCTGGCTGCTGGCACTCACATTGCATATGCCCTTGGGCAAGACTTTTGTAGTTACAGTGCCCCCAGTGTACATGTGTACAGTCATGTACAAATGCATACTTGGCAAAATATTATTGGGGGGAAAAACAAATTGCTTGGGGG
>JANVCJ010085798.1:0-2500 GCA_026413505.1 Epizoanthus ramosus
CAGATCTGCTACCAAAAGTAAAACAGTTACTATTATTTCCAATATGATTATTATGACGTTATTATCTAATTATTATTTAAACCTGTTTCGAAAAATTTCGTTTTTGGTGAAATTGGTATCGTTGTCGTGGGGACGACTAGACATGAAAATGCAAGAATGATTTTGTGTTTTTAATTGAATCAACAGCAAACTCCACCAGTTAAATATGAATAGTTTTTATTTGTTATTCATCAAATATTTGTTATGTTACAGTTCCTGAACAGCCTTTGGATATTAGTAACTCTACTATGATTAGCAATCAGCGGCTACAAGCTTCTTCCGAGAATAACTACACTGTTCATGCGGCACACGACGCTGATCTAAAGAACAATGTTGATACATGCTGGTGTGCATTTCCAAACTCCTTGGACCAGCAGTGGTTTGAAATAGAATTGGGCAAAGTTAACCTAAATAGTTTCCGAATCTTTCGGTTAATCACCAAAGGTTGTAGCCACGGCTGGATAACCTATTACCAAGTACTGTATAGGAAACATGATTCTGCTGATTGGATAGTAAAAAATGAGGTATGTAAACTGGCTAAATCATATCACTGGTTGGTAACTTAAGGTGGTTTTTGCTAGGTATGTGCCGCTGACCACCCTTAGCACTTTGGGACACTTAGGGACTGAACACTTAGGGACCCCATCTTAGTCCATTTCTTGCAGCCCATAATCGTACGCGATGCGCCGTGAACAGTATGTCTTACACCATAGGCCATATGTCTTAAAGCATAGGACATATACCTTACACCATAGGCCATATACCTTACACCATAGGCCATATACCTTACACCATAGGTCATATACCTTACACCATAGGTCATATACCTTACACCATAGGTCATATACCTTACACCATAGACCATATGTCTTACACCATAGGTCATATACCTTACACTATAGACCATATGCCTTACACCATAAACCATATGTCATATACCTTACACCATAGACCATATGCCTTATACCATAAACCATAAACCATATGCCTTATACCATAAACCATATGTCTTACACCATAAACCATATACCTTACACCATAGGTCATATACCTTACCATAGACCATATGTCTTACACCATAGCCCATATACCTTACACCATAGGACATATGTCTCACACCATAGACCGTATACCTTACACCATAGACCATATGTCTTACACAATAGGTCATATACCTTACACCATAGGCCGTATGTCTTACACCATAGACCATATCTCCTACACCATAGACCATATGTCTTACACCATAAACCGTATGTCTTACACCATGAACCATATGCCTTACACCATAGGCCGTATACCTTACACAATAGACCATATGTCTTACACCATAGACCATATGTCTTACAGCATAGGACATATACCTTACACCATAGGCCATATACCTTACACCATAGTCCATATCTCCTACACCATAGACCATATGTCTTACACCATAAACCGTATGTCTTACACCATAAGCCATATACCTTACACCATAGGTCATATACCTTACACCATAGACCATATGTCTTACACCATAGGCCGTATGTCTTACACCATAGACCATATCTCCTACACCAGAGACCATATATCTTACACCGTAAACCTTATGTCTTACACCATAAGCCATATACCTTACACCATAGGCCATATGTCTTACATCATAGACCATATACCTTACACCATATGACATATGTCTCATACCATAGACCGTATACCTTACACCATAGACCATATGTCTTACACCATAGACCATTTGTCTTACACCATAGACAATATGTCTTACACCATACACCATAAATGATCGTACATAATTCATCATACATACATTGCACACCGTTCACCATCCACCATATGTTATACACCATATGGCATCACCATGTGCCATACATATGTAGAGGATATTACACGGTAGCGAGAAGATATGGATTTTATCTTCTCGTGACAAGAACAATATCTCACGAGTGAGGCTTCCGAACGAACGAAGATAAAATCCATATCTTCTCGCTACCGCATAATGTTCTTTTTATTATATGGAGAACAAAATATCAGAATAAGAAAAGGTTTAGGAAACCTAGAGAATAATGTGTTTGACACTACATCCGGGTCCTGAGTGGCATTTTTCCATATGCCACGCACGCGCGTAACATATTGAAAATATGTCACTCGGTACCCTGATGTATAGTGTCGCATGTCGTATGGATTCTATGAGTGGTTTAGTCCTCAGTAAAACACTCACATCCATATAATAAAGTTATACAGCACACACCATATATCATATAGATACATCATACTATTCTCCTCCCTGTAACGTACCCGCTGTCTTTTTCAAAGTCGGTGTTTTGGTAGTGGGCTGGGTGCTTTCAGGAAATCAGGAAATTCCAGGCAGCTGAGGTTCCGTTTGAATGCCAGCTGGCTAGTTCTACTTTGATTATGAAGACTGGGACCGGATTGTATGAAACGGTTGTTGTAAAATTTA
>JANVCJ010085798.1:7500-10814 GCA_026413505.1 Epizoanthus ramosus
ACAATAAGTATTTATATAGCGTCTATACCTATTGGCTCTAGGCGCTTTACAAAAACACACACTGATCATAAAAATTAATTAACAAACAAACTTAAAATTAACTCAGGTTAAAAGCAATTTTAAGGAAGTGAGTCTTTAGCTTGGATTTGAATGTAGGTAGATTGTCCAGGGATCTGATTTGAACAGGTAAATTGTTCCAGAGCTCTGGTGCGGCAACAGCAAAAGCTCCCAGGAACCATAGGACTTTAAATTGAAGTTCATCCATTTTAGGAACAGAGAAAATGAAAAGCATAGATATCGAACTGGAGAGTAGCAAGAGATCAGTTCTTTCATGTAAATTGGAAATTGTTCATGCAAAGCTTTGAAAGTAAGTATGAGTATCTCGTATTTAATTCGCTCGGCCACTGGAAGCCAATGTAGATCCATCAGGACTGGTTTTATGTGACCATGACCCGAACTCAGTGTGTTTTCTAATACATTTCTTTCATTCATTCCTGTCTAGATTTATTGTAGTGACTCTGCTATCTTCAGTTAACTTGTAATTTCATTTACCATCTATAAAGCAAAGTTTGTTTTTGATATCACTGGCAAATTGCAGGTTGAAGTCCTAACTTAGTAGCAGTTTATTTATAAATATAATTTTTGCTACTTCCTGACGGAGTCCTCCCAATCCATATATCTGTACAAACAAAACAGAACTCCTCAAACTTGTTATTTTTCTCTCTTGACAAACCCAAGGTCCGATGAGGCAGCATGGCGCAGTGAGTTGGTGCTTGGACCCAGGATCCCGAGTCGAGCTCAGTCTACACTCGGTCCTGTGCTTGTACCCAGTGATCCAGAGTTCAAGCCCAGTTCTGGGCCACGTTTGTAAATAGCCAGCTGAAGTGCCTCCTGCCAGTTGGGGATTCTAACCCTTTACTTTAATTTGTTATTATTTCATTGATTTTGTAGACCACCTGTAAACTAGCTGACAGCTAAGTGTGTCTCCACGTTAAATAGAGCATTTTTTGTTTTTTTTGTTTACAAGTACGTGGAATCCTGACACCCATTTCCACCCAAACATCTGATAAGTAAACAGATTAATCAGTACGTCTCCTTTAATTCTGGATGCTCCCACCATGCCGAATCTGGCCTTTATCTAAATAATCAATCCGTCAGGACCTCTTTATTTTGGGACACTTTTTTCATTAGGATTACAAATCTCTGGAACTGCATTCCTGACAATGTTAAATCTGCTGTATCTTTACCTGCCTTCAAATGTAACCTTGAGTCTCTGTTTTACAAGCATCTTCTAGAAGTGTTCGAAGCAGACAACATCCGTTCTTATAAGTTAGTATGTCCTAAATGTCGACGCTATAATTTTACATCTTTGTGCACTTGTTAATGTGACAAATTCAATTTAGCTCTTAGTGTAATTGTCGGGCTACTTTTATGGGAGGGTATTGGGCTGGGTGTAACAGGCTTGTAGGGGACTTTGTGTCCTTTTGTTGTAACACCTGCCAATGTTAAATAAAATAAAAAATAATAAAATAGATTCTAAAAAGGTTTGGATACACGATGTTAGAAATACACCATAAATACAATGCCACAGTGGCTCATTGCAACTCATCCACCTCACCTCCCAATCCATGCAGTGTGTTGCTTCTTCAAAGTCTGTTAGTAGGGAGACAGAACAATGCAGCTTTGAAAGCTCTTCCTTTGTGACTGGTTCAAATCGGTTATCTCTCAAGGCGCTGTGTTAACACAAATTGATAAGAAGATATAGTGACTGAATGGTCTGGAAAGGTTGGTAAATTGGCACTCCGTACCCCCCTTATAACCATATTATGTACAAATGGAAGAGGTAAGCGATTGACTACATTCATCTAATAGTATTACTATTTCACAGCCATATTAACATGATCATGTATGATATTTGGTATCATGTATGGTATTTCCTGACTGGAACAAATAAATCAGAGTTTGGCAGGAACAGGAAGTCATATACTGTAGACTGTCAGACAATGTAAAAGAAAATATTATTTTTGAAGCATTCTAGTATTTGAAGTTTTTTTGTTTACACAGGACTCTGTTTAAACTAGCCACAGCTAAACCACATGTCCTGTATAAATATTGTATCAAATAAATAAATAAATAAATAAAATAAAAATAAAAAAAGATTATAAATAGCACTGCAATGAACATCAAAGTTTTCCAGGGAATAACATGACCAAAGTCCCCATTTTACTGAAGATTCTTTCAAAATGATACGTTAATTTTATTAATAATTATCTTCACAAATTCTGTACAGCCTTGCACACTTTTATTGTGACATGACAAGCCATTATCCTCAGTGCCTTATGCTTTACATCTGCTGGGGCTGACTACACAGGTCTAAAAACTACTGTACCCAAACTTCTGACAAAATAGACAAATCAAATACCAACCGTCATTAATATATGTCTTGCCTACATGTATACTGTACCCCATTGCTGGAATCAAGATCTGCGCTTGCTGGCAACATTTTATCATCCAGTTGTTGAAGGACGAGATAGGAAATATTCATCAACATTGCCCTATTTCACTATTATGTCACAGTTTGCTTACATTTCACAAAATGAAGTAAAACACAAACTAGCTGCAATGTATTATCTTTAGGAAAGATAAACTATTGTTTTTGTTTGTTCATTTCAAGTAATCTTTAACAGAATACAATTTGCAGTCTCCTTTGATTTTGGACTTTCAAAATCTGTTACTGTTGCATTGTGGGATTGAAGTAGGGGAAAAGAAAATGTAAACAAACCACATTTTACCCCAGTTCTGACACCAGTAAAGCTGTGAAACAAATTAATTATTATTATAACACTTACCTAGTTAAAGTATATTCTTTAAGGCCAGAGTGTAAATGCATTGCAGTAAATGTTCCTATACATCCTCGCAACCTCCGGTCATGGCCCATCTTCCATGTTACAAATAAAGGGCTATGGAGGAAAAATAGACTGTGTAAAATAAACTAAACATAAATGGTCTTGGTTTTCACAGAAATATTGTCAGTAATGTTTCCATCTTGAAAGAACACATTATTTATCTTTCAGTAACAGTGACACCAACTCTTATGCATTGGGTGTGAGACTCGCACATTTGAGGCTTATCTCACTCTCACACATTGCTGAGCAAATCTCATGCACCAAGTAATAAAGATCAAATAAAGTAAATGTTTGTTTACTTTTCATAAAGATCTGCCAGAAACGAGCAGCAACTGCCAAATAAAGTTCACATAAAACACCCCATAATAAAAAAAAACAATTTCTGATGCTATCCAGGCTCTCTGTCTC
>JANVCJ010085809.1:0-10814 GCA_026413505.1 Epizoanthus ramosus
CGCTGAAGGCTGCCCGAGGCGAGGGAACTGGCCAGATTTCCTAGCTTTTCCCCCAGCCGCAGGAAGGGCTCGCTGGCGTTCCCGGCCGGTCGAAATGGCAGATTTACGGCAGTGACCGCCAGGGAGCCGTCGAGGGCCTTGAGCAACATCTCCGCCGTATCGGTTGAAATCCGCACCTGGGCCTCGCGGGTCTGGGCGCCGAGGTGTGGGGTGGCGACCACTTTCGGGTGTCGCATCAGCGTGTAGTCCGTCGGTGGCTCCTGGGCGAATACATCGAGGCCAGCGCCGGCCAGGCGGCCTTCTTCGAGGGCGGCGAGAAGGGCGGCTTCGTCCACCACGCCGCCGCGGGCGCAGTTCACCAGGATCGCCCCCGGTTTCATTCCGGCGATGCGCTCGGCGGAGAGAATATTGCGGGTTTCGTCGGTCATCGGGATGTGCAGGGTCACCACATCGGACTCGGCGAGGAGTGCTTCGATATCCCGGGGTTCGGCGTTTTCGCGCCGTACCAGCTCGCCGTCGAGGAAGGGGTCATAGGCCAGAATCTTCATGTCGAAGGCCCGTCCGCGCCGTGCCACCTGCCGGCCGATGCGGCCGAAGCCGACCACTCCCAGGGTCTTGCCCTGGAGTTCCGTGCCCACCCACTTCTTGCGGTTCCACTGCCCCGATTTCACATCGGCGTCGGCAGCGGCCACATTGCGCGCCACCGAGAGCATCAAGGCAAAGGTATGTTCGGTGGCGGAGAGCAGATTGGCGGTGGGGGCGTTCACCACCAGAATGCCCAACTCGGTGGCCGCCTTGACATCGACATTGTCGACGCCGATTCCCGCACGTCCAACGACCTTGAGCCGTTTGCCGGCGCGTAGCAGGTCGGCGGTAACCTTGGTGCCGCTACGCACCACGAGGGCATCGAACTCGGGAAGAATCTCAGGTAAGAGCGGTCGTTCTTCGGCGGAAAGCTCTCGAACTTCGTGGCCCGACTCCCGCAGCATTTCGAGGCCGGTGGCTTGGAGGGGGTCGGAAATCAGAATGCGGTACATGGTGTTGGGTCCTTTGGGTCGTGGCCCCGCGGACGGCCTTGGAAACATCGCTGGGGCGGAAAGTAGCGAATTTCTTCGGGATGATTCTCTTCGTCCTGCTCTCGGCGTGGCGAGTTCCAGGGGTGACTCCTGCTGAGGATGAGCTTTGGACAGTACTCAGAAACGGTCTTCGCCGGGTGTCAGTTTTTGGATGGCTCTTCGGCAGGCTCGTCGCGACCCCAGGGGTGAGGCCGCCTGAGGGCTGCCACCAGTTCCTCCAGCGTAAATTGCCGTGATGGATGGCCAGGGCGGGTCACGTTCCATCGATCATCGGTCTCCGAGGCGTCTCCGGGTTCGAGCCCCAATATGTCGTTCTCCTGCCCCGGCAGCCCTCCCCGCACCAGCACCAACACACAGCCTCGGAAGTGCTCCCGTAGCAGGTCGCGCAACACCGGCTCACCGCGCATGGGCTTGATGACCACACTGCGCCCGCCGCTCACTCCCACGGCCCGCAAGACACCTTGCTCTGCCGCCGCCTCAAGCCCTGCTGGCACCGGTCGAGGGGGCGCGGACCCGGCGTCCGACGCCAGCTCCAACCAACCCACTCGACCCCCATCTTGCCGCACCGCGGCGATCAGGGGCTCGAACTCTACCACCGGACGTTCGACGCGCAATAGCTTGGACTTCATAGACGTGTTCAATCATACAACAAGATTTCAGTTCGCTCTTCTCTGAAGTTGGCTTCATCTGCCTGCCAACTCGTTACCCAGTCGGCGAGGGCCGCTTTGTCGCCGGCTTCGATGGCCTCCCGGCAGAGGCGGCAACCGGTCAGGACATCGATGGCGGGGCGGTCGGCGACAAACTCATAGGCGTCGCGGCGCCAGGCAAAGGCACTTCCCAGGTGAGCCCGGAAGGCGAAGAGAAGTTCCACACCCACACGGTAGGCTGGAAAATCCCACGGTTCTGTGACCAACAGCTGGACACCGCCGCACACCTCGCCGCGGTGTTTCTGAAATTGTGGTTTGAAGAAGGTGGGCAGGAACCGCACTCCGGGCAGGTCACACCGCTCCAGGGCCGCAACCACGGCCAGGGGATCTACCCCGGGGGCGCCGATCAGTTCAAAGGGACGGGTGGTGCCGCGCCCTTCCGAAAGGGCCGCCCCTTCCACCAGGCAACCACCGGGATAAACCCACGCGGTGTCCAGGGTGGGCATGTTGGGGGAGGGCTGTACCCAGGGCAGGCCGGTGGCGGTCCAGTCCATGGCACGGTGCCAACCCTCCATGTTCCAGATGCGGAGCCCTTCCTCCTGCCAGCCCCGGCGCCGAGCTTCGAGGCGCACCAGTTCGCCGAGGGTCAAGGCGTGGCGAACGGGCAGGCGAAACGCGCTGACGAAGGATTCATACCCTTCTTCCACCAGGTTTCCCTCCACCACCTCTCCGCCCAGGGGATTGGGACGATCGAGCACCCACACCTCCACCCCCGCCGCCAGAGCCACTTCCGCCGCCCACACGGCGGTGGCGGCGTAGGTGTAGTACCGGCTACCCACGTCTTGGAGGTCGATGAGCAGCACCTCCAGACCATGGAAGGCTTCGGGCCGGGGGTAGAGCGTTTCTTCGGAATCGCCATAGAGGGAGGCGATGGGGGCGCCGGTCCATGGGTCGCAGGCATCTGCACTGGCTACCATGTCCTGTTCCACACCGTAGTAGCCATGCTCCGGGCCAAAGAGGGCTGTGGGGCGACCGGCTGCAGACGCCGCCAGGGCGAGATGGGCGGGCTGTCCGTCCCCGGTGATGGAAGCGCCGTGGCCGAGCAAGCCATAGGGCCGTCCGGCGAGGAGGCTCGCCTCTGCGAGCAGACGGTCGAGTCCGGTGTGGATCATGAGGTCTCCTGACGTTCGAAGTCGCCGCTCCGGCCACCACTTTTGGCCAGCAGGCGCAGGTCGGTGATCACCGCTTCACGTTCCACCGCCTTCACCATGTCGTAGAGGGCGAGGGCGGCGTTCGAGCAGGCCACGAGGGCTTCAAGTTCAGCACCGGTGCGGGCCGTGACCACCACCTCGGAGCGAATTTCGACTCCATCTTCCACCGGCTCGACGGTGATCTCCACATGATCCAGATTCAAGGTGTGGGCCAGGGGGATCAGCTGGTCCACCCGCTTGGCGGCCTGGATTCCGGCCAGACGTGCCACGGCCACGGCGTCTCCCTTGGGCATCTGCCCGAGGCGCGCGACGGTTTGCGGTGCCAGCCGCACCTGGCAGGCGGCTCCGGCGGTACGCCGGGTCACCGCCTTGGTAGAGACGTCCACCATGCGGGCCTGGCCTTCGGTGTCGAGGTGCGAAAAGGGAATCTCATTGCTCATGGCATCATGCTAGTACGGCAACCGGGTAAACCACCATAGAATCTCCACGGAAAATGGTCTCCGGGGCGACTTTTCCGGGGCGGAATCCTCGTTCGGATTAGCCAGCGCCGATCCGTTCGAAGTTTGTCGCCGTATCGGCGGCATCGGCTTGCTTTTCAAGGCCGGTAGAAACCGAGATGCGTCTTTCCATCATCATCCCCACCCTCAATGAAGCCGCGCAACTTGAGCGCCACCTACCCACGGTGATGAAACTGGCCGATGAAGTATGCCTCAGCGATGGCGGTAGCTCCGACCACACCATGCAGCTGGCGTACCAGTTGGGGTTGGGCTGGATGGAAGGAACTGCCCAACGGGGGGCGCAACTCAATCGGGGGGCCCGCGCCACCAGTGGTGATGTGTTGCTCTTCCTCCATGCCGACACCGCCTTGCCAGAGAGTGCTGGGGAGGGGATTCGAGCAGCGGTGCGCAGTGGCGCCCTCGGTGGAGGCTTCCGGCTGCGTTTTGCCACCCGCCACCCGTTCATGCGTTTCGCCGGGAGGATGATCAACCTCCGTACCCGGGTCACGCGGTGTCCCCTGGGAGATCAGGCGCAATTCGTTCGGCGGGATACCTTCGAGGAACTCAGAGGCTACCGGGAGTGGCCCATTCTTGAAGATCTGGACTTCATCCGCCGGCTCAAACGCCGTGGGCCCACCGTGTTGCTCGGCCCCCCGGTGATTACCGCGGCGCGGCGCTACCTGGACCAGGGAATCGTCCGCACCCTGCTGACCAACTGGTTGATCTTTGCCCTCTACTTCGGTGGCGTATCGCCCCACCGTCTGGCCCGGCTTTATCTGGGCGACCGCTGAGATGACAGCCAACCATCTTGATCGCTCTGGACCCTGAAATAGAAGAGGCCCCGCTCGCAAGCGGGGCCTCGATCTATTCGCCCAAGGCGAAAGTTCAGTTCACCGACTCTTTGAGCTGCTTGCCGGATTTGAATTTCACATTCTTGCTGGCCGGAATGTCAATCGGCTCTTTGGTCTTGGGGTTCAGACCCTTGCGCGCAGCGCGCTCGGTGACCGTGAAGGTGCCGAAACCGGCAATTTGCACCCGGTCGCCACCGGCGAGGGCGCCGGCGATGTAGCCGAAAACGGCCTCGAAGGCCTCACCGGCTTGTTTCTTGGTCAGACCGTCGACATTGTCAAACACGTGATCCACGACATCAGCTTTGCCTGCCATCGCTGCTCCTTTGTACCTAAAACGACGTAGTTGAGAATACAGTTGGTGACTCGGAAGAACCCCGGATCTCTAGGTCGCGGGCGGTGAGTCGACCATCTCGATGCATTGCACTATGAGCGCCCCATTGCGAGCACTCCAATTGTGTGAACGCTTCCTTGCAAGCGCATCACGGTGAGCGCCCATTCTGAGCACCTCACGGATGCGAGTGCCTCACGGCAAGATCAGGCGAGCGAGATCAGGCGGGGGCGCTCGGATCGTGCTGCCATGAGCGAACCATACGGCATTGCTCCGAAATCTGTCAACGGAAAAATCTCTCTGCTCCGTGATTCTACGCTGTTTCTTGTCATCACCGGGCTTTGGTGGCAAATCTACAGGTGTCCTGGGCTCTGATCCTGACATCCTGGCAACCGATGATGGCCAGTTGCGTACATCTTGGGTAGAGATGCCCCGTCGCCCGCCAGATGTCGAGCCCGTTCTCCAGCCCTTCTTTCTCCCATCAATCCTGTGAGGTACTCCACATGCTCCGGATTTCATCCCTTCGGCCGACTTGCTCCCTCTGGCGTCCCGTGACTCTCCTTCTCCTTCCGTTGGTGCTTCTGGCTTGTGACGGCACGAAGGATGGCGGTACCGTTGGCACCGTCGCGGACGAAGGCACCGCGGCATCTCCCACGGCTGTCCCCGAGACCACGGTGGAAGCTGCCATCGACCGCTTCCGCGTCGGCGATCCCGCCGGTGCTGCTGAGATTCTTGCCCAGGTCACGGAGCGCGAACCTGAGAACGACCGCGCCTGGGCTTTCCTGGGGCAGGCCCGCCGCCGCATCGAGGATGTGGAGGGCGCCCTGGTCGCCTACGAGAAGGCCATCGAGGCCAACCCGGAGCGCTACGGTGCCGCGTATGGAGCCGCCGCCCTCTATGCCCGTCAGGGTGATCCTCAGCGGGCTCTCGATCTGCTCCACCGCTTGAAGGATTCCAAGAACTACGACCTCAGCCAGATCGCCCTCGATGAAGACCTTGCCTCCCTGCGAAAGGAGCCTCGCTACCAGGAGCTCCTGATGGCCCCGGAAGATTTCCAGAATCCCTTCGTGGAGGAGACCCCTGTGGTGCATGAGTGGGTGGGTGAGGCGGCGGGGGACGAGTTTGGCTGGATCGCCCGTAACCTCGGTGACGTGGACGGCGATGGCATCGCCGATGTCACCACCTCGGCGCCGAGCAAGGAAATTGGGGGCCCCCTGGCCGGCCGCGTGTACACATACTCGGGGAAAGGGGGGGAGCTTCTGTGGACCGCGTCCGGTGAACCGGGCCACCGTCTGGGCCAGGGGATCGAAGCGGCGGGCGATGTGAACGCCGATGGCATTCCCGATGTAATCGCCGGGGCTCCCGGGGCCGACCGTGCCTACGTCTACTCCGGGCGGGATGGCGCGGTGCTCCTCACCCTGGAGGGCCAGGAAGGGGAATTTTTCGGCCGTAAGGTCTCGGATGTTGGCGATGTGGACGGCGACGGCCACGGCGATGTGATGGTGGGTGCTCCGCGCTACGATCTGCCGGGCGAAGACGGTACTGATGCCGGCCGGGTCGTGATCTTTTCTGGCAAGGATGGCACTTCCCTGGTGGAGTGGCGAGGGGCCGCCGGTGATCGCCTGGGCTCGTCAGGAGCCGGCGCGGTGGTGGATGGTCGTGCCTTCCTGGTGGTGGGAGCCCCCGATGCCGGTGAGGGCAAGAGCGGACAGGTCCTTGTGTTCAATGGCCTCGGGCAAGATCCCGCCTTTCTCATCGACTCCGATGAAGGGGGGAGTGAACTGGGGGGCATGTTCGTTTCAGTGGTGGGAGATGTAGACGCCGACGGCATCGCCGACATTTATGCTTCCGACTGGGCCTTTGGCGCTGAAGGGGCCGGTTTCGGGCGGGTATACGTGCATTCTGGCAAAGACGGTTCCCGTCTGCTCACCTTGACCGGCGAAGACCGTGGCGATGGCTTTGGCATCGGCCCTGCCGACGCCGGAGATGTCAATGACGACGGTCATGATGACCTGGTGATCGGTGCCTGGCAACACGGCGGCGCCGCTCCCGCCGGCGGCAAGGTCTACCTCCATTCCGGCAAGGACGGTTCCCTGCTCCGCACCTGGACCTGCCAGGTGATGGGCGATACCTTCGGCTTCGACGCCACCGGCATGGGCGACGTGGACGGCGACGGCCGCATCGACCTGCTGCTGACCTCCGCCTGGAGCGCGGTGAGCGGAGCCAGGTCGGGGCGGATGTTCATCGTCTCGGGGGTGTAGAGGTTCGGCCGGCCAGTAGAGCCTCCGCGCGGGTGGTGTCCCGCTGAAGAGCGCTCCTGCGGGTCCGTGCTCTCATCCCTTCAAAAACGGAGGTGTCTCTGGTGCCTTCGGTTGGAGGGATTCAACCCCGTCCCTGCTCTTCAGCGGGACACCACCCGCGCGGAGGCTCTACCGGCCGAACCTCCAAAACAAAACGGCCCCTCATACAAGGGGCCGTTGACATCCGATCGGGCTCGAGTTGCTACCAGTTGAAGGACACGTAGCCGAGGGCGCGACGGGTGATGATGTCGCCGCCGAAGATCTGGTAGTGCTCCTCATCGAGGAGGTTGCTCACCGTGGCACCCAGTTGCACGCTCTCGGTGACCTGGTAGTTGATACCGAGGTCGAGCAGATCGTAGGACGGAATGGGGCCCTGGAACACACCCGCCGCCCAATCGAAGCCGTCCACGTGGCGGAACTTCAGCGAGGCGTCGAGTTTGTCGTTCGCATAGGCGATGTTGATGCCGTACTGGTTCTCGGGGGCGTTGGGCAGCAACTGATCTTGTTCCAGTTTTTGCTTCACATCGAAATCGAACCAGTTGTACACCAGGCCCAGGGTCCAGTTGTCGTTCAGCCGGGTGTTGAGGCCGATCTCCACCCCCTGGGTGTCGACATCACCGAAGTTGGTATAGCTGAGCGCGTTGAGCAGGGCGAGGCCGGTGACGGGGTCATTGGTGATGGTGGGCACCGCCGCGCGCACCGTCCCTTCGATGGTGGAGCGGAAAGGTTCGGGGATTCCAGCCGGCGCCACGTAGGGGCCAAAGTTGGGATTGATGAACCCGAGGGTGGGGTTGAACGACGAGATCAGGTCGGTGATGAAGTTCTCGAGTTGATTGTTGTAGTAATCCACTGTAAAGAACGTCTTGCCGCCCAGGATTCCGGTATAACCCACCTCGAAGCTCGTCACCTCTTCCAACTCGACGGTGGGATTGCCCAGGGCCTTGATGGGCACGGCGTCGAGGCCGCAGGTCACGCCGAAGAGACCGCACAGGCCCTCCAGGCCGGCGAGGGCGGTGAGGGGCGCGGCCACGGGTACCTGCAGGAAACGCTCCGAGTAGTTGGGCGACTGGAAGGCCTCACCGTAGTTCGCCCGCAGGGTGTGCTTGGGGGACACCGCATAGACCAGCGCGATCCGCGGTGAGGTTTGGGAATCGTAGAGGTTGCTGTCGTCGAAGCGCAGCGAAAGCACACCGCGCAACTTGTCGGTGAAGTCGTATTCCAGCTGTCCAAAAATGGCTTCGTAGTCGGCTTCCACCTTCGAGAAGACCAGGGTTTGTATCCCTTGGGGGTTGGTGGAATCGAAGTTCTCTTCGCCGTAGGAGATTCCGCCGATCACCCGGCCCTTACCGCCGGCAAAGCCCACATTGGCCTGGAGTTCGTACTCCGTCTTGTCGGAGTCGAGGTAGAGCGGCGCGCCGGAGGAGAGCGAGCGGGTGTCGTCCGCGTCGCGCTCGTTGCGGTAGGCGTGGAAGTTCCAGTGCTCGGAGTTGAAGTTAAGCCGGAAAAAAGGCCGCTCACTGCTGGTGGCCTGCACGCGACCGATGCCCGTCACCGCGGTGCCGCCGGCCTCGAACTCGGAATAGCCGGCCTCCAGACTGAGGGCGGAGCCGCCGGCGAAATTCTTGTCCACCCGCACGCTGCCCCACACCGCCTCGTTCTTGTCGCGCACCAGGGGCAGCCCTTCAAAACCCAGCCCGGCGTATTCCACTTCGCTTCCCACCTGGGGGATGCCATCGCCGTTCAGGTCGACCCGAGATTGGGCGAGGTCATCGCTTTCGAGAGTCCCTACACTGGCGCGGGCGTACCAATCGTTTCCCAAGGGAGCAGAGGCGCTCAGGTCGGCGCGCACAGTGGAGAGTTCGCCGCCGGAGAGCTTCAGGCGTCCGCCAACGGAATCCCGGGGCGCCTTGGTGGTCATGTTGATTACGCCGTTGAAGGCATCGGCACCGTAGAGCGCCGAGCCCGGCCCGCGTACCAGCTCAACATTGGCCAACTCATCGAGGGGAACGGTGAGGCTCGTCCACTCCTGGCTGCCCAGGAACACCACGGAAGGATCGCGGCCGTCGATCAGCACCAGCACGCGGCGATTGAGCGAGCTGTTGAAACCGCGGGAGTTGAAGTTGAAGTCATAGAGACCGCTTTGGGTCACTTCGGCGCCGGGGGTGAACTCAAGCAACTTGGGCAGCTGACCATGGGTGGCCTCGCGCTCGATCTGTTGCTCGGTGATCACCGTCACCGCTGCGGGCGCTTCTACAATGCGCTCGCGGCGCCGGGAAGCCGAGAACACGGTGATGGTCTCGGCAAAGCTCACATCCCAATCGACGCTTTTGTCGACTTCGGTGGTAGACCCTGCCGTAACCTCCACACCACTTTCAGAATCGGCGTTGTCGCCCAGGCTGAAACTCACGGTGTAGGTGCCCGTCGGCACGCCATTGAAGGTATAGCTGCCATCGCCGTTGGTGATCTCCACCGAGCCCAGCTCACTCACCACCACCGTCACGCCGCCGACGCCGCTGCCGTCATCACGGGTTACATTACCTTCGATCCGGCCATTACCTTGGGCCAGGGCCGGGACGGCCAGAAGAAGCAGCAAGGCTGCTCCACAGAGAATCCTGAACGCTCGCATGGGTGTCTCCTGAAGGTTCTTGAGGGGCTTGCCGCAGGCCGCGGTCACTCCCGAAAATCCACTCGACCTCCGTGCCATGACCACAGGTGCAGTTACGGAGGCAGCGGCTGATACTCGGCAGATCTGTGTAGAACTTTCCATAAATCGCTTGTCATTATGACAACGGCTTGAACGGTTCGCAAGCACCAGACACCATCCGTTTCTCGCGCGCAGGCGAAGCCAGTGCAGTACAGTACCCGCAGCGGGAAGACCCGTAGGAGCACCCACGCACATGCCCTCCCCTCCAGCCATCGAACTCGAGCAGCTCACCAAGATCTACACGGAAGGTGTCCAGAAACATACGGTCTTGCGCGATGTGGACCTCCGCGTAAGCCAGGGTGAACTGTTGGTGTTGCTCGGACGCAGCGGCTCGGGCAAATCCACCCTGCTCAACCTGCTGGCGGGGATCGACCTTCCCACCGCCGGCCGGGTGTTGCTCGATGGCACCGACATCACCCACCTCGATGAGCACCGCCGCACCCTGCTTCGGCGTCACCGCATCGGCTTCGTATTCCAGTTCTTCAACCTCATTCCCACCCTGAAGGTGGAGGAAAACCTGCTCCTGCCCCTCGAACTGGCGGGCCGCCTGGACGCCCAGAGCCGACTGCAGGCCCACGAGCTTCTCGAACATGTAGGCCTGGCCGAGCGCCGGGACAGCTTCCCCGACGTGCTCTCCGGCGGCGAGCAACAACGGGTCGCCATCGCCCGCGCCCTGGTGCATGACCCTGCCCTGGTGCTGGCTGATGAACCCACCGGTAATCTCGACGCCGACACCGCCGAGCGGGTGCTCGAACTCCTCGTAGGTACGGTGCGGCAGGCTGGCAAGACCCTGGTGATGGCCACCCACAGCCGGGAGGTGGCCTCCCGCGCCGATCGGGTGCTGCGGGTGCAGGACGGAAGCCTGGTGGAGGTCTAGGCGATGTCCCTCCTCCTCCGCTCAAGTCGCCGCTACCTTCTCCGCCACCCATGGCAGAGCGGGCTGGCCGTGTTGGGCATCACCGTGGCAGTGGCGGTGGTGGTGGGTATCGACCTGGCCAACGAGAGCGCCCGGCGGGCCTTTCGGCTGAGCGTGGAAGGGGTGGCCGGCCGCGCCACCCACGAGATCACCGGCGGTGCGAGCGGGCTCGATGAAACCCTGTACACCCGCCTGCGCACCGCCGGCTGGCGACGGCTGGCTCCGGTGGTGGAGGGCTGGGTGGCGAGGCCAGAAGATCCCCGTCGCCCGTTGCGGCTCTTTGG
>JANVCJ010085820.1:0-10811 GCA_026413505.1 Epizoanthus ramosus
CGTTAATGGCCTTAAAGGTTAGCAGTGCAATTTTGTACTCGTTTCGGTACTTGACTGGCAGCCAGTGTAGGGTGCACAGTAATGGTGTAATATGGCAGAATTGAGGTTCCTGGAAGACAAGTCTAGCTGCCGCATTCTAATGTACTGGGGTAACCCAAATACACAGTGGTTTCTTCTTAAATAAATATAACTTGGCATTAGAGTACTTGGCTTAGATATTTACAATGTATGGCTTTAAATATAATTATACTACATGTAGTCAACCAATCAGTATCCTTCCAGTGCATTGGTACAGTATGCCGGGGAATGACAGTGTAACCAGACACCTGATCAATGGTCATATAAACCAGATCTTGGCATTAAATTGATTAGATCATCAACAAAGTCATCTATTTAAACAATAAGTTCAGTTAAACAATTAGTTCAGTTAATTTATGAAGAAATGTTTCTTGAATGTAATATGTACGTACCATGTTCCCCCGACCAATTATATTAATTCCAATATATAACGGGCACCCAACTAGTTTAGCTCCATATAGTTATTTCAGGTGCCCAACCACCTTGTTGTAGTTACTTTCTTTATTGTAATTTAATTTAGTGTCATTTAATTTATATAATTTAAAATGGTGGAAAATAAAGTTGTTGTTGTTGTTGTTGTTACATGTATCTGTGGGTTTATGCTGAATGAGAGGTGGTTCAATTTGACACTGTGAACAAAATTAATTATTTATAGTCTGTTCTTAGTCAAGCACATCTCACGACAACAGAGAAGTCTTGGTGGATGCAGACAGGTTAATCTCGCACTTGTCTTGTTGTCACCAGCTTCACAAGGAAGTAGCTGAACTCAGTTCACAGAAAGTGCCAACACACTGTATGAATATAACCATGCAGTACATGTATTTGGAAAACTGTAAGTTTAATTTTTAATAAAATTATTTCCTATTTACACTTTAACTTCTGTATCTCAGTTTATAACAGCTAATTTCAGTATCTCAGTTTATAACAGCTAATTTCAGTATCTCAGTTTATAACAGCTAATTTCAGTATCCCAGTTTATAAAGTGAATATAATTTATTTCTTACTAGTGTTATTAATGTACTGGTTACTTGTTAGCTGTACTGTAGAGGGTACACTAACCATCACCTTACCTATGAGCAGCGAAATATGCTTTCCCCAGGTCAGTATGTATAACAATGTAATCACTGAAATGGTCAGATGGTTATCAGTCATCACTCTCGACACTTTAGATTATTTTACTAATAACTAATTAACATTAGAAAGGTTCTATTCATGTAAGAAAGTGTTAGTATCACTTGTAGTGTGTTGCTAAACATGCATTTGTTCACCTTTAAGAAAACATTTAATAATAATAATAATTATAATAACAATTAATAATAACTGATAGTTCTTAATAATGCATTATTATATATACTAAAAGCCTCAATGCTTTTTACGTTAAAACTTTGTTTAAAAAAACTTTGTTTAAAGTGATTAATTATTTATGATAATTTAAAAATATGTCAAGTTTGGCTTTAAATATGTCCACAGAAGGAGAGATACAGCTACATGTACATTGAAATAATAAGATATTTAATAAGATCTTACGGTATAATTAGACAGTAAATTATATCTGATAATTATTATTTTAAAATTTACTACAACATTGCCGCCAATACACTTCTCAGTTTACAAATGATACCTTACATGTAGCAATAAATACATGACTGACTGTACATGTACAATGCTGCTAATATATTGCACTTACTCCTCAGACCCAGCCTTAAACAGTTTGTTGCTCAAGACAGTCGTCCCCTCTGCATTCTCGGCACTTTTGGCTGTCACTTCCATTTTTCCCAGGGGTTTGTCCAGTACATTGGTGACACGAACCTATCACAACAGTTCAACAGTCAATACAATTATACAAGTATATTCAATAACAACAAATTGAAATTCATAAATATTATGGTAAACTAAAATCAAACTAAAATCAAAGGAAATGTATACAGTATATAAAAATTTTAGTCAATATAATTATAATAATTATAAAGCCATACATGTACAAACATGTATGTATTAGTATACCACTTAATATTCTTGCTGTCATTGTCTTGAAATTGATACACTGCATTCTCAAACAGAACAAGTAATTCATATAATTATTAATGAAGATTAATCAAATGTTTGTGAATAGATTAAAGTTACTGTACCTTGACATATTTGTTGTCTTCAGAGATAAGTGGTGACCCATACTGCTGCACAACGACTGGAACACTGAACTACAACAAGAAGGGCATTGTGTTGAAAAGAAAATCGATACAATTGCATACTGTACAGTTGAAGTCATTCATACATGTACATGTACATTTATGCATTTTCAGCTCCTCAATATATCATGTATCATATTTCACTCTCCACAGGAAAGCAAAGAGATCTTGAGAGGGTTTCTGGGTACTTTAGAAGCCATGTTTGAAACTTTTTTGAAGCCTGTGTAGTCTATTCTTAGTCAAGCACATCTCATGGTAGCAGAGAAGTCTTGGTGGATGTAGACATATTATTCTTGCAGTTGTCTTGTTGTCACCAACTATACAACAAATGCTGGTGACTAAAATAAGGACAACTGCTCAATGAGAAACTAGAACAATTGTTTAATTGCAGTACTGTTATAATACAATGTACTGCAGCAAAATGTAAGAAAAAGGTTACTGCAAACTCCAAATGTGTCTAAAAAGCAAACAGTTTTGAAGGAACACTTGATTACTTGAGACGTCTTGAATTAATTATGTCAATGAACTTGTGACACACTGGCCATGGTTGTTTCTTGTCACTGAAAAGTTACATGTAGACACGCTGATCTAGAGTTCTTGTTGATTCTTATAAACATGTCAGTTTCACTCATAACAGGGCAAAACAATCACACTCATTAACTTCATTCTAGTGCTTGTGACATTTTGTGGTTGTGTCTGAAGTCATTATATATACTTGTTATGTCGAGGGTTGTGGCTGGTGGTGAGGGTAATAGGTTCAATTTAGAACACTGAACCGACAGTCATGTACCAATAACAATAACAACAATAACAACAATAACAACAACACTTACTGGATTGTTTCCAAGGACATCCATAACCTTGAGAAGCAAGAAGGAATCCATAACTGACTGGACATGCTTTCTGGTAAGTAGATAGTTTGTAAACTTCAGAACTTGTTCCTGCAATCAAAATAACATTTTCTATGAGTAACATTCTTAAATATACATAATTATACATGTACATGTATGTCAAACAGACTGTGGAATGTTCCCCCCCCCCCATTACATGTATTAATCCTGAACTGTGAGGACTTGATGTACTTATACATGTACAGAAAGAAGGCAAGAGAGTTTTGTTGGAAGAGAAAGAGAGAGCTACATGTAGACCGATAAAGAGACATAGACATCATTCTCAACTGGTACATGTATTCTGACCAACAGCAAGACAAAAGTACCATTGAGAACACATACCGTAATTTCTGAAATATAACCTGCACGTAATATGTTGATTTTGACCAAAATTGACACTAGTGCAGGTCATACGAAGGTGCGGGTAATACAAAGGTTCAGGTAATACGCTGAATTCTGTTTACCGGAATGATAATTTTGAACTTTCTAAAATTAACATAAAACCTAATAAATGTTAGCAACAATAAGTCTCATTGATATATCATATATATGGATGCACTAAATCGATGAGCACTAAACACTGTATTCTTGACATTATTTAATCACAATCGCTACCATTTGACATTTTAAGGTGATGTCTCTGACAATCGAAAATCATTCTCGTTTCTTCGGCCTTTATTCAGCATGAAAGGCACTAAATGCCTTGAAAATTTATATTCTTGATTTGGTGCAGAGTACAGTGTACAGCTTTATCCTGTTGATTTTGTCAAAATAGACAAGATCTTGTGTATGAAGTTTCCTGTTTCTCTTGTGTGTATTTCCGCCATCTTGATTCTTTCACGTCAAGTGTATCAATCTAGTTCCAGGTTTCCTCATCCATGAAATGTTCCAGGCACATCAAGAAACACGATCTCGATTGACGATCAAAACATGAACGCAGATACAAGTAAAATACAAATGTATTAGACTCTCAAGAGTTGAATTTACAAAGTTTTGCGCCAGTGAGACAAGAAGTGAGCATTCGTCTATTCAATTTGAAGAAAAAGCTTGAAAGCAGCTGAGAAAATGATAAGGCAATACAGAAATAACAGGGCTCTCGTAGAAAACGACAGGGTGCTGAGGATGAACTTGAACACTGGTAATGTTGTTTTGTCAAAATGTGTGGAGGTGCGGGTAATATGTTTAACTTTGTTTTTTCTAGTGGCGAATATCTGTGGGTGCGGGTAATACGCCGTGCGGGTTATATGCCAGAAATTACAGTAGTCAGAGGAAGACACACTTTACCTCAGTGATTGTTGGTTTCTTGTCCAAATGTCCAGCCAGTTCAAAGGCTGCTGCAAGAAATCTGGATGTTGTTTTTAGACCACCTTCAAACTGAAGAGCAATAGAAAATGTATCATATAAATTTCTAAATTTGTACACAATTTATCAAATGAATTATTGATTATATAATGACATCAAATGATATAATTAATACAATGTATGTGATAATTTATTACATGCAGATATGTGTCTTCTGTCTCGTCCGCTTGTGCAACAGCATCCTGTCAAGTACAAAGAAGCAATTGGATTATATTGTGAATACAGTATATTATATATACCGTACCAGTATTTAATAATTAGCGTGTTTTGATCTATGTGATCATAGAGGTTAAACTCTGGCATGCAACAGGTACGTGTAGGTGCAGACAAAGAAATGTTACTGCAGATGTTGTTTTCACATGTTTCTCTTCTCAACAAAAACAAAAAATCTGCAGAGCACAATTTTTATTGTGCGATGAGGGGGGGGGGGGATAGATAAACTATTTTGAGCCAATTTTTGAAACAAAGAATTATTTTTCTTATGTATGGCAAACTTATTGGGGCACTACAGCCCCCTCTGTAATTTATGTATTTTGGGGTATTAAAATTACTTACAATGTACGACACACTCCCTCTCACTGAAAAACCTAGCCCTAACTATTAGGCAAGCAACCAAAACAAAATGATCAGCACCATAAACAAGAAAGTGTTATAAAACATACTGTACCTCAATTAAGTCAAAGATAAAACCCACATTAGCTCCTTTAGGTAACAAGGAGGCAACGTTCAATGCATTGGAGGAACTACAACATAACACGGAATAGTACATGTGTGAGTTAATAATACAAATTTAGACTTGTACATGTAGGTCAAATAAAATTCCCTGACTTTTTATTGCCCAGAAAACAGTTTTCAGTAATTCACTGACTCTTTTCAAAATTTAACTCTAAAAATTGCAATATAATTTGGTAACCAAAATATAAAATTTCTTGATTTTGTCCTGACTTTGTCAGTGTTGGTCCAAGTTTTCTGACATTTCCCTGACTCTTAAAAACACTTTCCTGAATTTTCCATAACCTACTGCCTACAGGGTGGTATTAATCTTGTTTTAATAGATCATTCTTGACTCAATAGCACCCACTGTCATTTCAAAAAAAGTCTTGTAAGTGTTTCAATGTCTACATACATGTACTAGTACATGTACTTACATGCAAAACAAGAAACAAGATTCACTGTCCCTTTTTATGTAATTTTTTTCCATAACACAATTACTGACAAAGTGCCTCCCATCTCATGCCCATTTTGCAGAAAAGAAAAAGAGTAATATAGTTGGGCCCTCACCCTCACCAGCCTGGGAGAACAAGTAATTCCATACTTGTGGGCAAACAATCAGACAATTCTTGTCTTTAAATATTCAAATAACAATGTTCACAAAATTTAGTTTATGTTCTTCAAACTAAAACATATATATATATGTTGAGTGAGGAATTACTCAAAAGCCACCAACCTCAAAATGCTGTCCTCGTCAGAATTTATGGCTGCCTTGAGGGCTTTTGTAGCAGTATCGGCATCAACTGGACATAGATGGTAAATTTATATTAAAACTATATTATTTAGTATTCTTTAATCTTTAATCAATGGTATAAATGGCCAATAGTATATAAACTAACCTAGGCAATGGTTTGCAGCAGTGTTTACAGATTTATCTGCAAAAATTATGGCAGGCATTGAATGAGAATTGGCGTACATACATGTACATGTACTGAGGTGGAACTTACAGCCGTTGAAGGCAAACTGTTCCATTCAGGTATATATAGTGCGAACAAAAAGAGTCTGCATAAAGATTTAGAGGTGCACAAGTGATTGAATTTGAAAGGAGGAAAGGGTAAGTTAACGTCTCAGAGATTATTGTTGATGTTGTATCTAAGACTGTGACATCGGTAAGTTTGCACCAGGTTTGCAAGGTGGGCCAATCTAGGTCACTTAACATCACAGAAACACTGCTTGATCTCCGGTAGTCATTGTGTACAAATCAGTCTTGTGGTTCTACACTGAAGATGTACACGTATATTCAATTCTTTGTGTTACACATGGATTCCAAGCTACTAATTTCATGTCCACAGCAACTGAGTAGGGAATAAGGCTATACTTACAAAATGAACACTGTGATACACATGGAAGACGAATAAAGAATTAGCAGGGGATAACCTGTTACTGTTGACGAGGGCTTAACTCTAGCAGTCATTGACTGGCCACTGACGAGTTAAACTATGAGCAGGGCCAATATCCTGATACATGTACTTTGCAGTCAAACTATGAGTTGACTGCTGTATCTACATGTACATGTATGTATTGTACAGTATGTACAATAATTACCTTTTAGTTTGAGGTTTGTGAGAGAAGCTACAGCATAATAGATTGTTAATGAGTCTGCTCCATCTTTAATTGCCGCGGATAACTTCTTCTCAGCATCATTAATCATAAGCTAGAACAAAATCATAATGTTGTGTATTAGTACAACAACTATGCAATAATATTCAGCAAAGGTCAAATCCAGATAGTAATTAATACAGTTTTCAGGTTCTTAAAGTTAAGTTCTCATGATAAGTGATTGGAACCGTCTATTTATAACCAATTGACAGATAAGATCTATTATACATTCAATAAACAAGATAAAATGTGCGCTGTGATTGGTCTAAAACTGTCATCTATTTTTGAACAGATACCAAAATGACGACACATGTGACGCCACTGCTTCTCTATTTTTGTTTTAGTTGAATTACAAAGGAGAAAAACCTCGAAAATCTGTTTTGATTATTGTATAAACCAAATAGATTCCATTTTCCGTGTGTCTGTTCACTAATAGATGTTCAAATGATGCCAAAACATGGCGATAACTTCAGTGACACACTCGCCTTCGGCTTGTGTGCCACTTCTGGTTCTCTCGCCGTGTTTTGAAGTCATTTGAACATCTATTAGTGAACAGACGCACGGAAAATGGAATCTATTATTTTGTTAATCACTGAACATTCCAATGTCCTGTTTCACTACTCAGATGTAAACATTATGCTGCTAGCTCATGCTATGGTTTAAAACTTAGAACTAATAAATA
Source organism: Epizoanthus ramosus (assembly GCA_026413505.1). NCBI lineage: Eukaryota > Metazoa > Cnidaria > Anthozoa > Zoantharia > Epizoanthidae > Epizoanthus > Epizoanthus ramosus. The sequence goes on from JANVCJ010085820.1 coordinate 7,569, forward strand.
TTCACTGCATGAATACAGCTCATTATAAATATCAATATCAAAGTAAAACTTACTGGGCATTTTCCAACTGCTGTACTGACAGACGAGGCGTGGTAAATAGATTCAATACTGTTACTGTCCACTTTCTCTCTAATAAATTTACATACATCCTGGCATGAAAAAAACATCAGTTAATACAGGGAAATAAATGAATTACTGTGAATTTGCAACACATTTGTTATTCTAAGAGTTTATCAACGTACAGGTGTGCATCATTCAATGTAAACTCCAAGAGAGAGGACCTGGACAATGGGCAAAGATTTGACAAAATGTGTTCTTCCCTTAGTGAGAAACTGGACATTGAAATAAATGTCCAGGTACTTTACTACAGTGATATGTTTTTACTACAAATTTCACAAAAATCTCTTTCGCAACCTTTGGGCATTCAACTAATTAGAACTATGCTTCTAACGGCTAAATCTCCACCCACTGCCTGGGTCCCTCCTTGGGGGCTTAAACTAATAGATGCATAGTTTTTCATGTTATCTTGTTCTAAATGTAGATATTGAGATTTATATGCAGGTAGTTCTTGTATAGTTACAAATTCATATTTATAAATTGATTCCATTTCTGTATAATTATATTATATATCTGTCCATCAATGATTGAAATTTATGTCCTTTTAAGATACTGTATCAAGCAGCAGTTAGAACTGGCAACCTTTTAAGGACTGGACTTAAATGTTCTTTTCAAGGACTTAAGATGCATAAATCAAACATGTCTACTCAAGTCTTTTTAACTGAGGTTTGACATTTCCTGGGAAACATCACTGAGAGGCATTCAATCATACTCTAGTACACTGCAGTACTCAGGACTGAAAGGATTAGGTAGAAAAATATTTTTGTTGTCATTCAGTAACTGTGCTCACTTTAGTGGGCACTCTGATCTGCCCAAAATGCTCTATAATTGGTCTGGGATTTAATGGAGCCGAAACAAACTGACCATATCAAAAAAGATGGCAGCTGGTACATGTACCCATAATTCTTAGCGTACGAAATCCATAAAAACACTGATAAGAATGCACTGAAAGGTCCTAAAAACTTCAAAACTAGCATTCATAATGTTTTTAGTACTGGGACTAATTTCACAAAAATGTATTGCTGTCTATGTGCCTATTTGTTGTGTTAGGTCCACAAGGCATTGTGGTTAAATGTAAAGCCGCCATCTTTTTTATTATGGTCCATACACCATTTTTCGAATGCAAAATTTAGCTAGATCCATTCCTTCGTGGGGGCTAAAAGTCATTACTCGGTCACATTTTGGCTCATTAATTCAATAAAAACATCGTATTTAGCCCCACGAAGGACTGGATCTAGTAAAATTTTGCATTAGAAAAATGGTGTATTGCAGAATTGCACACATTTTAGGAATCCTACTGACAATCAGTTACTATTTTAATATTTATTTTTAGGAATGTATTGTTTGTCTATCTGTACAATTCACATATCTATCAGCACTTCACCTGTGTTGGAGGAATTTCAGCTTTCAGGGTTTTTAACCCCGCTGTGGCATAGTGAGCAGTTGCAAGGTCTGTGAAAGGCAGGGCATCATAGAAAGTTTGCTTTACTCTAACTTGCTCTTCCAAGCTAAGTACTGTAGTTGGTGTTGTTGCAGCTTGGCTGAGAACACAGAAAGTCAACAATAACAGTATAGCCACACCTGAAACAAAAGGTCGTATAATTAGATCTATGAAGAGCACAGAATAAGGCAAAGAATAATGCAAGTTTGAAGGAATAATCGAGCATAAAATCTGATGTGAAGTATTGTGTCATGCAAGGACTGATGACGTCATGCGGTAAGTTACTGGACCATATTAAATCACTAACATTCTTCAAAGGTACCGATTCCTAAACATTTATCTTTCATTATCTGGATGCAAGTGTCTTACTAAGGAATAAAGCACTCATGGAATTCATACGACACTACATCCGGGTCCAGAGAGGCATATTTTCCATGTTATGTGAGTGCGTGGCATATTGATATGTTTTACATTAAACATGATTTTCTAGGTTTCCTATGACTTAACCTTGATTCTTTTTCATTTTTTGTTTTCCATAAATTATAATAAAAAGAACATTTATTAAATATTTTCGTGGCAAGAACAACATCTCACTCTTTCGCTATGCTCACTCATGAAATATTGTTCTTGTCACTTGAAGTTAAATTCCATATCCTCTTGCTACCGTGTAATATCCTCTATAGATCTCATGCAAAACTTTAACAATTAGAAATCAAATAATTTTCTGTTAATCAACAAATTAAAAAGTTTAGTATATTTTACAGTATGACTGCTGATATGGCTATTGAATAGGCTAGCCGTTTTATTAGCATACAAACTAACAAAGTATGTTTTTGTTTCCAGTGCAGTTGCTTTATATATTTGAAAGTTCTCATTCACAAAACACAAAATATGCAACAGAAATATGAAAAAGATCTAGATCACGAATCGATCAGATTTCCTATACAAATTAAACTACCAACACTACCTTATCCAAACATATTTACAGTTTTTACTATTATGCTCATCCAAACATCACTGCCTCAGTCATAGCACCACCACACGCACCAGCCAAAACAATTAGTCTAAAATATTCGTATAATGATAATCGCTCGATGTGATCTATAACAAATTCTACGCAAATCCAGACAGAAGATTCCAGATTTATACAGAGCTGCATATAGTCAGCGCTACTTTATAATTATGACTATAAACTACCGTAAAATATAAAGATTTCCTTTCACAATTGTTAAGAAGCTCGATCATAAAAGCTGCAAAATCCTTTGTGAGCAGCAATCGAGTCCTCATCTTTGACTCAGCAGCCACGTGTTGAAATTTACAACAAGCCTTCCAAACGGCACTACAGGCCCTCAAACTTTGCTGCCAGAAAATCAAGACTTTCTCCAATAACTGTATGCTATTTTTCTGCATCACTGAAACAGAAATTATGTGAAATCTCAAAGAAATCTTCGATCTTACCTCCAGCAGCCATTTTGGAGAAAACGTGTCGTGCAGAGGCCGACCAAAAGGGAAGAATGAATGGTCACGTGTTCCGCTAGTGCCAACCTTCTTTGTAAATTTACCTCACGGTTGTTTGTGGCCGAAAAGAGGAGAGATAAGTACTAGTAATCTAAGGGCGCGTTTGATTGACCGTATTCCGGAATAAGAATACACGGAATAAAAACTTTGATCTGTTGAACTGATCA
>JANVCJ010085831.1:0-10808 GCA_026413505.1 Epizoanthus ramosus
AAAAGCTCGCTGCAAACGTGTTCTGGCGGCTATCGACTGTGACATATCAATTAGCACCTATTGTATTCATTTTGGTCCACCTGCTATCTTGTTTGTTTCGTGCATGTAAAAATTAGCCTTCAGGTGAAAAGATCGGCACTTCACTTACCATTGGTAACTGCTAGTTATAATTAACATTATTGTTCTGGTCATTTATAACTCTTAGCCTGAAACAACTCGTGATCAGTTATACTCCAATCATCTCTACTTGTTGTTATTATAAATATGGTTTCAGTCGATCGGGCCAGTTTATGTTGGTGGTGAACTATAAGTAAACGTGTGAGAGTCGTGAAAGCCCTCAGTTTAGTCCATTAGTCTACTGGCGCTACAGAAATATTTTCTTTCTTTTTGCGCTTGTACCCTTTTAGAAAGAGTATCGAACTTGTTAAATGGGGAAATGTATCATCTCTCTTCGGAACTTTTGAATAGCACTCATTTTTTTAAAACTCAAAAATGACTTTGTAGAATTATGCTGACTGAAGTTTAACTATCGCACAGGTATCCAAGTTATACATAGAATACGTAGACTGCCGAATGCAAGAGCTTTTTGGAACTTTAGATATTAATTTCGTGAATAGGTCAAAAATATGACTTTAGGGGGGTGGAGTGGGGGTCCACGCAACCCACCACCTCTAGAGCTATACTATTTTCACCCTAAGATATATTCTTAACTAAAGAGCAAAAAATGGCAAAAAGGTATTGCTTGTTTCCTTGTTCACAGAATATTGAAATGGCCATTAGATACACCCAAATTCTAGAAATTTACCAAAATAACTTGACTCAACTTGGTGGTATGGGGGGGGTGCATCGCGCAACCCACCAGCTAGACTGGTAAAAGTCGGGATTAGGGGGGGCGCATCGCGCAACCCACCACCTAGACTGGTAAAAGTTTGGGGTAGGGGGTGCATCGCGCAACCCACCACCTAGACTGGTAAAAGTTTGGGGTAGGGGGTGCATCGCGCAACCCACCAGCTAGACTGGTAAAAGTTTGGGGTAGGGGGTGCATCGCGCAACCCACCAGCTAGACTGGTAAAAGTCGGGGGTAGGGGGTGCATCGCGCAACCCACCACCTAGACTGGTAAAAGTTTGGGGTAGGGAGTGCATCGCGCAACCCACCAGCTAGACTGGTAAAAGTCGGGTTTCTACTGAACTCCATAGTTTTGACCACTTCCCTTAGCTCGCTAAGATGCTCCAATAGCTCTGACAGTCCGATAGGAATGTTTTATTGACTTTACGGTATATGTTGGAAATGGTGGAAGTTGAAATTCGCTATTTAGGACCGTAGAAAGCTAGTAACTTAGAGTCAAGCAATGAAAACAAATAATTTGGTCGTGTCTAACACCTGCGTATTTTTGTTAATTTAAGGTTTTGGTGTCGATGCCCACGATCATTATGGTCAGCAAGCTGGAGACCAAGGTCGTGCCAAGCGCATGCGCACTTCGTTCAAGCATCACCAGCTTCGTGCCATGAAAGCCTACTTTGCTGTAAATCACAACCCAGACGCTAAGGATCTTAAACACCTCTCACAAAAAACCGGTTTAACGAAACGTGTTTTACAAGTTTGGTTTCAAAACGCTCGTGCGAAATACAGAAGAACAGTGAGTAACCAGTGTGGGAGTCAGAATTCTCAGAGTCTGCAGAAACCGCAAACTCCAACGACACCCTTGGTAGAGGCTGTGCTATAAATAACACATTTTGCAAAGTACTTAAAATTATATTATTTAAGCCCAAAATGTTATTGAAAGAACAACAGACGACCTATCTCGTTCCCAGATCGCTATAGCAAAAACATGGCACAGACAGATTCAGTTAGTTTGCGCATGCGTTGTATGTGAAGGTCTTGTAGTAGGCACAAAGTTTGAAATAACTTTCCCCTCATGTTTCTTTATTGCTCGATGTTTTCGACCTAAACAATAAAATGATCGTTTCATTTCCAAATTTTGCATTTCAAGACTTTAACAAAATCCGTTGACAGCGAATATACGGAAAGCGAAGTTTAAATGTCCTCCAACTCTTGTAAATAGAGAAATAGTTTTAGAATACTATTTATTTAAACATGATAAGTATACAACTAACTGGCTCCATATGTTATAAAATGTGGTTGATAAAACGCACGCTTTATTTTGGAAGGCGGTGGCCCACAGTTTTAAAAACGGCACAGGCCGATGCGGGTTGAAACCAGTTTACTCATCAAAAAAGTGGGGTGGGCGAACCTGGATTTTCGGTTGAATTATAAATTTATAAATGACTAAACATCGCATTTGCCTTGCAACGCAATGTATCTACACCTGTAAATGGACGAGGCTCTCGATGAACTGGTTGTTTGTATCTGTAGGAAACAAAACAAGCAGAGCTTGCAATAAACCAAAGTAATGTTTCAAAGCTACATCTCGCTTCAACATCAACTGTATATTTTCATGTTGATCGATGAATACCAACACATGGGCTGCTCACGTATTCTTTCTCACAATTCGCCGGAACAAGTAATGGTGAAGTTTACTTCCGCCCCCCCCCCCGTCCCCCCTCAGGGTTGAGTTGTGTTTCCAGCTTAACAACCCTACTGTTTTTATATCTTGAGGGGGTGCCTTACAACTCCTGGTGTGTTGATATTATAGTTTGTGCTTCTTGCGCAGATTTTACGTGGATTGATTTTGCCACATTTAATATGGCCACAAAAGATTCCTCCGAAATAGAAGCCAACATAGTTGCCCATTTGTTAACCGTAATAAGAGTACTCCAAAAATGCAATAAAAATGGGGGTCCCGATGTTCATTTTTGAGTAACGGGGTTGCAAATTATACTAATTTATGTACTTTATGTAATTTATGATACAGCTGACTATTTTCAAACAATGACTGTAAATTGTCAAATGTCAGTGTTGATGGCTAAGTAATCACACTTTTTCTCCAAGTTCGACAAAACTAACAAAAAGACCGTTTTGAAACTATAGCTATTTGGTATGTGTGAATAATATTTCGGAATAAGCCCCAAGTGTTTGTCTTCAGAACTGAAATATTTGTATTTGTTTCATATATTTTTTAAAATATCATATCCTTCCAAACATAGAAAATTCTTTAAATTTCCACATTAGTTCTCCAACGTTGTTAGACCATAATTTTGTTTCTCATCCTTCATTGGAAAACATTATTGTAGGCACAGTCTATCGACCTCCATCCCAAATGCAACTGAATCTAAATGATTTTCTTAACTAGTTTCAGAAGCTATACTATCTACTTTTACTAAAAAGAAAACAAAGCAATGCATATAATGGGCGATACTAAGTTTAGTTTACTGGATTATTTACAGCATTCCCCAACACGTAAATGTATTGATCTGTTCTTCTCTCATTCATTTTTTCACTTACTACAAGGCCGACTCGTTTGACTTCTAACTACGCTGAGCTTACGTTTCATTCGGATATATAATGGCTACTTATTAATGACTACTTATTAAACCCTAACCCTAACCCTCGGGTCATCTAGGTATTCTCACACTTGCCTATTGTGAAAGCACTTCAGCCAAAGGTAATGGACGCATTACTATTCGTGAATTTACTTCCAACAATCTTTAATAGTAAATTAAAAACATTGAGCAAATTTGACTGGAACGGTATAGAAGAACGTATATGCAAATACAGCGTACAATTCCGTTATTGCTAAGTATACTGCTAGGGGTACTTCTATATACGGTTTAAAAATGTTACCCTTCAGCAGGATTATTTCAGTACAATGTTTCGCAGATAAATACAAGCTTTTGAGCATACTGTACTTTTTTTGTTTCCGCTTTTAGGCAATTGTGTTCGAGAATTCAACTCTTAAATACAAAGTAATGGCACCAACAATTATTTGTCTTAAATAGGCAAGTTAGTTACTATATTTTCTCCTAAGGGCCGAGGAATATGCAATCTCCTCCCCCCGCCCTCAAATATGTGTCCATTCTCATGTTATGTACATATTTATACATGTGTACATGTAGTAGACAGGCACTTTGGCTGTGGAGAAACTGTATTGCAGAAAGTAGGACATAAGATGGCAACTTTTCTGTAAGAAGTTATTCCACTGTTTCGTCTTATTGTTTTCGTCTTATTTTCCATGTATTTAATGTGATGGAGTTCTACAATAGAAAACAAGAGATTAAGTTAATAATTATAATTATTATTATTATTATACATTCGGACACATTAAATTGAACTGTATACTAATGCAACTATCAATGTTATCGTGAAGGGAAGGGGGGGGAGGGGGCAGGGGGGATTAAACATATTGTCAACGATTTTTGTCAAAAACCACTCCAATGGGTTGGCATGCTTGGTAAAAAAAAGCCTACCCAGGGGCAAAACAGGCCGACCTGATTTTTCAAATGTGTTTCTGCAACAGATAGCTAAACTTGAGCCGTATCTGTCAGTATTATCCTGTCTATACAGTTGAAACGTGTAAAAAGAGTGCACTAAATCATTAAGTGAATCAATTTAATATATCATACATGTGTCATACCTAACAAATCTTCATATCGACCATTAGTGAGACACTAGAATAACTCCCAACTGTTAAAATAAATGCATTATAAATATAATTCCCTCTGTGCAAAGAATAAAATGCAGCTGCTAGTGGCATAACATAGAGAAAGTCTGAAATAGGAACTGAATCTCCATTTAAAACACCACTATAACTCTCACCTCCTGTAATAAATTGTCACAATTCTCAACTTTTTTATCAGCTATTCAACTGAAATCTTGTTTTTTCTTAAATATATGTTCGCAGTGATTCCAAATACACATAAAGTAAAAGCAATTTAGTTCTACTAAAATATAGATTAGATAATATATACATACCGGTATATATTCATATTGCTTTAATACCCCAAATGCAAATGTTTGTAAAGTGGTCAGTTCCAGTTCAACTTCTATAGCCAGGCTGTTGGATCGATCAATTTGAGTCTTCAAGTTAATATCAATCAGTTATTACAGTCTCCACGCTTGTGTAGGTTTAAGTTCGTCTGGCGAGTCCAAGTCAGGTATTGATTCAACTTAAGTGCAACTTTGATCCAACTGATTTCGATGTATTATTATACGTTCCAGGTTTTCTTGGCAGGTCAAGTCAGTCAGTCCGACAAAATCAATAGCCTCTGTTTGCTGCCTTCGGAACGGCAATTTTGGACGACATCTGTGTTGACATCACGGCATCTCTTCCCTTTGTGTACAATTATTTTGGCACTGCATGATTGTTGAATGATTGTTCAATTAACATTTTTCTTCAACCAGTCAAGGCACCGAGGAAACATAATCCCATCGTTACAGTTCTCAGGTCAATGTTTGGGCGATATGATGAATATATCAACTGAAAGTTGCTGTGTTATGATCACTGTTTTTCATCTTCCACCCCAAATTATCAGATACCGTTGATTAGCATGTTTCACTTAAACAGATGAGTAGAAAAGATACCAAATATTTGTCTAAACCTTGGGTCACTATGGCTATTAGAAAATCACATCCGAAAGCTATATAAAATGTTTGTTTAGACGCAATCGCTATATTACCCCACAGTAACGTTTTAATATTTAAAAATATTATAAGACGATTAATAAGCCTAGAACCAAGAAATAGCACACTAACCGATTGTAAATCTATTGCTAATACTTTTAATCCTGACTTCTTTGCGAATATGGGTCACATCTTAACTTCAATTAGTTCATATTCCTTCTGTTAATACTCAATGACTTTTATGCCCTCTAAACAGGAAAACGGTATTTATCTAAACCCTAGTTCATCAAAAGAGTTCGAGGAAGAAATAAACAAACTGGACTCTTCTAAAGCTTCAGGCCCCTATAGCATATCAGCAAAAGTTTAGAACTGATCAAATATCTCATATCAAAACCATTAGAGATAACAATTTCGTATTTAGACAAAAACATTCTACGTTGAAGGCAATTCTTCCAATTTCTGACAAAATTCAGAAAGCTATCGATGATGGTAGTTATGTATATGTGGAAATTCTTGATCTTGGCGAAGCTTTTGATGCAGTATAGTATCTTATGTATTTAAATAAAGGTTCATTCATTAAACAACGAAATCCTTCCACAAAAACGTCATTGTTATGGTATCAAAGGCGGAGTAGCTAAAGATTGGTTTGAAACTTATTTACATAATACACTAAATATATTTTCAAGTTAATGATTTGCCAAATGAGTTAGCGAAGTTAGGCCACAATACATTATGGAAGGCAGTTCGGCCGTTCCTGGCTACAGCTGCAACTGCATGCACACTGCACAGCAAACAACAGGTTTCATTTGTACAACCGTCACTAGTCAATCCATGTATCTTGAGTGCTTTCAATTAGTTTCTTTACCTTGAACACTGCAAGACCAACCTCCGTTGTTTTATATATTCTTAGTGGAAGTGTACTGCCTTGAATTTCAAATGTTCAAACTCAGAAACACTCCGCTGTCAATTTTATCTGAATTCTTACAAATTGAGCGATTGGTTCAACGCACAGTTTATGAATGTTAGGAGAACTTATATATTGATCACGCGCAATTATAAAAATCCGCGTTTTTTGCCGCTGTTATTTTATAAAAGCAATAAAAGTCGTTTTCTATGTCTTTGTTCCCTGTTATAAACACGCGGGATGTTGGAAGAACACTTGCAAAACTTAAAAATCACTCGCTTTCGGCTCGTGATATTCACGTTTTGCTCGTGTTCTCCCAACATCCCCCGTGTTTATAACAGAGAACAAAGACATAGAAAACGACTTTTATTGATTAAATATAGCACTTTAATAGTGCATGTAGCTAAAATACTACTGCTACTACTATTACTATTAGACCTATTACTATTACCATTACCATTATTATTACTATTACTATTACTATAATTACTACTACTACTACTACTACTACTACTATTACTACTACTACTAATAATAATAATAATAAATAAATAAATTACATTCTAAATATCAACTTCTTGATACAACTTTGAAATTGATTAGAGATGATTCTTCCGAATAATTTTGCAAAGATCATGTAGATCTCATATCACATATGATCACTGCTGTGTAGTGTGCATGCAGTTGCAGCTGTAGCCAGGAACGGCCGAACTGGCTTCCGTAATTTTTTGTGGCCTAAATTTGGCAGATTAACTTGAAAATAAATTTAGTGAAGCTATAGCACAGCTAAAATGGTATGTTTCTGCAAGAAACAAAGCAAAATGTACCTCTACAACGCCGCCGAAACTGCATATGAGTAGAGATTCAAGCAATCCGTACATTCAACTGTTTCCATAATTACTGCCCTCAATTTAATTACGTAGTGCTTTGAACATCTTGTACGAAGTTTATACACATCCGTGGCAATCACGGTCAGTGGCGCTCGTGTTGACTTGAATTAACGGTTTCTTCAATTATTAGTTTGCTCGGCGCAAAGCTGTTTAATCTTTTTGGTTAATCGACCATTGTCTCACACTGTAGTAGAACTGAAACCGGCTTCAAAGCTTTAGAAGATGTTTAACTTCCCGAATTGCTTCTCTCTGTACGAACTGGAAGTTGCTCGAGTTCTTGCGCATGTCCTTTAAACCTAAAGTAGACCACTGAAACAGTTTGTGGTCGCGCGTGAATACGTTTTAGTTGAACAACAAACAGATTGATAAAAATACATATATATTCGTCAATTTTCGGGGGTCGCCTCATTGGTATATACTAAAACAATTACTCTCTTCGATCTCGGCCACATTCTCAGAAGAACTCGAAGTTTCATCCAAAATTTTGGCTCTTCTTCCTCCGGAAGAGCGATTTTTGTAAAAACGCTGCATCAGGGATTATGCAAATTTCCATTCTTTGTTCTCTTATATAAACATAGATTTTAGCCAATCAGAGCGCGTGTTATATACGAGTTATTTTACAAATAGTAATTCAGCCACACACTTCAACTACTCACAACATTCCCTTGAGGACTTTAAGTTTATTTGCATTGAATAAATTCGTGATTTCGACAATGTAGATAGGAAATTATTAACACAGCAAACCTACTGGATAGTACAGTTGAGAACCTTACAACCACTTGAGCCTCCGCAAAAGGCATGAATAGAATAAAGAATAGAATATCTTGTATAACAAAGAAATATCTATTCATAGGGTCTACACATGGTACATGTATAAACAGAGTAGCTTCTGGTTGTTCTTAGTATACAGCTTGGGATGCACATGCTAAAAATCTCTTTGTTTAGATATATTACCTATATTAGTCCTAAATATTTTAGCTATTTTCACTGTACTTCGATTTCTATAATTAACATTTAGATCAGCACTAGCCACCTATTTTGATTTTTGTAGCTAAGCACATTTTAATTATTTTACTTTTTAACCAACCGAATTGTGTTTGTCTCACATCTTCCCTGTTTTCCTCACCTTTATCACTACAAACTATGCTAGAGATAAGTCTTGATACAGTAAATCTTCCACATCCTGCCCCCATCTTCCCTGCACCCCCCCACCTTTATCACTATGAAACTATGCTAGATGTCAGTCTTGATAAACCTCCCACATCCTGCACCCATCTTCCCTGCACCCCCACCTTTATCACTCTGAAACTATGCTAGATGTCAGTCTTGATAAATCTTCCACGTCCTGCCCCCATCTTCCCTGCACCCCCACCTTTATAACTATGAAACTATGCTAGATGACAGCCTTGATAAACCTTCCACGTCCTGCCCCCATCTTCCCTGCACCCCACCTTAATCACTATGAAACTAAGCTAGATGTCAGTCTTGATAGATGTTCAATGTCCTACCGCTTGTCCAGCGCGTCCCTTACCTTTGTCACTATAGATTATGCTAGTTTTCAAATTTGGCAAATGTTTCACTTACCACTCCTACTCCCATATATCTGACATTTATAATTATAACTGGAAGTGAGTACCTATTATGTCAGAATTGAGTCTATTATTGTATTTCCCATCCGTTTACATGTACCACCTTGTTTATTTGGTCTCCTGCCTTCCTATCTTCTGTTCACATGTTGCAGCGCCTCGTCCCTCAGTATCCTACATGTACTATGGTTGTTTACTAGATATTCCCTCAGCTGCTAAGGTTCTCAAATAATCAGATGTTGCAGCAGTGTAACGTTCTTGCATGCTTACCTTTAGGAGGAGGAGGAGGAACCAAGCCTAACCGGATTTTTTCTTGTTTTTCTTTTTCTGCCTCCCGACGTCTTTGTGTCCTCATCTTTTTCCTTTCTTTGCTGGTCAACATTATAGGTACAGTGGGCGCTTCTCTTGGTTCAGCTACCAATATAACATTTGCAAACATCACAAATCAAGGGAAAAGACATAAGAACCATGATATATATAGTAATGAATGACATAATTCAAGATGTAAAACAAGATTCTGCAAGACGACTTTTTAATTTTTAATCCAGTTACATGTCATTATTCACTCCAACTGTGTCCAGTCTAGCTACATGTATTACCTACATGTATGAGCCAAAAACGTCTCAAGGCAGTGTGGATCAGCCAATTAAAACAAATAACAAAAATATCGGTGCTTATATAGCACATCCCATGTAACATTATGATGTACTCTACCATTAACAGCAATTTATTCTAATCAGGCAAATATATGCTCAAAGGCGCATTACAATAATCAGTTTACCCCCAGCGAACTGAAAACATATAGATAGGCGCCTCTGGCAGCCGCTTTCATGCGGTCCATGTATGCTGGTACTCATTTTACCGACCTCACAAGGATGAAAAGCTGAGTAGGTAATAGCCAATACTTGAACATTCATTAACTAAGTCTGAAAAATTGTCTTCATATTAAACTGCAAGAACAAGACAGATCGAGCTGACATCAAACTCGAATTAAAGCTATCAATATTCTTCAAGTTTGGGTTTCTCAGTGGTTCAATAATATTTTTATGCATTAACGATGTCATTTAGTTACTGATAGTATCCTGCTGAAGTTAAATCAAGAAATTTTGAATTTGATCGATGAAAGTTTCGTTTCCGCCTTCGCCTTACAACCTCATGTCACTGAACCCTTAGCCTTAGCTTGAAACTCAGCAGTGTTTCACTAAACTGTGCTTACTACTAGTATACAGTATATTAAGAATGATGTCTTGACCATTGACAAATGTATCATACTCCAAGTACTTGGCATTTTAAATGCAATCCAAAGTTTTAGTGTAACTTGACAAATGCTAAATGACTGTTTAAAACATCACAAAATTATTGTTGTATTTTTTTTTTAAACTATTTACAGCCGTGTTTTAATAACTTACATAAAATTACAAAATAAAAACGAACAGAGAGTACAATAGAGACAATAGAGTGCATACATTTCTTTTGTGTGATAATGTTTGTGTGCGGTTTGTAGAGTGGATTGTAGTAAGACAATTCATAAATCACCAGGATTTTAAAATTCCCCATTTGTTTTTGAATTCCTTGAGCTCTCCAGTTTGGTAAGCAATATTACTTTCCGTTTCCCTGATTTTTAAAAGGAGCCATTCAAAGACTTCTTGTTGTGGGATAGAGCCTCTGGACTTACTGATGTATATATGATATCTGGCAATAAGGAAGGCTAAATTTACAAGTATTTCAACTGAAACAGGATTCAGGCCTAGACAGCTCGACATAGGGAAGTGTGGAGTTTGAGGTAGAGACATGTTCATTCTTAGCCAATCTATAACATTTTTCCAGAAAATGTGTGAGAAGGTGCAACTCCAAAACATATGTTCTAAAGTTTCTACGTGGTCATTGCAAAAGGAACAGAGTTTGTTTGA
>JANVCJ010085842.1:0-18976 GCA_026413505.1 Epizoanthus ramosus
CCCCTGGATGGGATGCTAGTCATTTCTGTAGCATGAAGTGACTGAGAGTATTACTACTCCCCCTGGATGGGATGCTACCCACAGAACAAGAACAAAAACAACTGGCTATAACTTGTTCTATTAATGTACTATTTACGAGGCCAAAATTAGGCTCCTCTGTAATCATACAATCATCTCCACATTCAATAAAAGTGATATTTAAATCTAATATATTAGAATCGTGATATAAGTATGTAAATTCAAGTACGAATTGGTTTCTTGTAACCAAATCTTGCAAATGGCAAGTTTATTTTACAAATAAATTATATTCTTATTCACTTTGATCACTCATAATAAAATTATCAAGTGAACACTTTTTAACAAAGAAAGTAAAATGTTTCTGTATAATATGAACTATATTATATAATACAAGTCAATACCTTAAGTTTGCCTCACTTTCGGCCTCGTCTGTTGCAGAACCATTCTCACTCTTTGACTCCTGGTCTGGTGACTGTCTGCTACTGCTTGGTCTGTTGTGAACAGTTCTGGATGAAAAGTAAGTTACAAAAATTAGGGAGTCTATTTCTCAATATATAGGGGGCATTTCATGCCTGTACAGAGATATGATTTTTATCTTCAAGTGTTGATAATATCCTCACAGAAGAAGGAAACAATCTTATCAGGGTGGAGATATCTTGTATGTCGGGAGCCGAGTGTGACAACATGGCAAATAAACTTACCACAGACAAAGTGACAAATAAACAACTGGAAATCTTTGATACCTTAATAAGAAGATCGGTTTCTTATGGAGATGGTCCTTGACCTCAGAAGACACTTCTTCACTGCCAACAAACCTCTCGACGTACTCATTCCACTTCTGGAATAAAGAAATGCAATGCCTCTTATTATGCATTCTAGTTTCAAACCTTAACCAGCAGAATCTATTTTCAAGAAAGAGGGGGGAGGGGGGGGGGAGGAGAAACGAGTTACATGGTGGTGGATCCCACAAACAAATCCATTCATAACCTAACCACCATTGTGTTCAAGGGGGTTCAACTATTTTCAGTCGGACGAGATTTTTTTCACGTTCTTTAAAAAAACGTTTTTGGTAATGTCAACTTTTTGAATAAATCAAAAAGCTTGGTTGAAGTTGTTGAAAATGTTGGAAAGCAACCACTGACATATTGTCCACAACTTGTCAACAGACAGAAATGGCAGTTTTACCCAAATTAATGTGGAGAAAAATAGGTAATAACTACAGTAAAAACCCACGCATAAGAAGCTACGTTTTTCCAAGCTTGCCGAAAAAGGTTCTTATATAAAATAATGGTACTTTACTGGGACGTTAGCCTATTCAGGTTTTTAAAATAATAGGTTCTTGTACATGTATTCTAAAGAAAAAAGTTGTTCATTACTGGTGGGCACAGCTTATTTATTTGTATTTAATTTTTGCAATTTTGCATACAATACTCTCAATAAATGCCTTCAAGCAAAGCATATTCAAACCCTTAATGAACTTATATATAAAATTTTGTAACAATAACAGAACAAAATAAACATTTCAACATGTTGTCTCATTGCCAGTGTTTTGACTTCATTTTGTTAAAATGGCAGAGCTGATTTTCTTTAACTTGTGTATTAATCAAGTGTTTGACTGAATTTCTCAAAATAAGAACCTGTTTATACAGGTAAAAACAGGTTCTCATGTAAAGGTTGTCTAAATCTACAATCTTAGCCTAACAGGTTTTTAAAATCTAGGTTCTTATATTTACTGTATTCCCTGGTCAAACCATGTTTCAACCAAAAACATCTGGAAACGTTTCTATTGTGGGAGCTCAGTGAAACCATCTAACACAGAGCAGTTTAGTTTGAAATGGTTGGATCCCAATTCCCCACTCCAGAAACTACAAAGGATTGGGGCTGTCTACCAAAACGACCCCAGAAAGCAATGCTGCAAATACTAATCTGGCAAGAAAGAATAAAACAGAATCATCAGACCGTACGAATTGTGATGCAATTCACATAATGCATTTCCTAATTGCATTTTCTCTTAGATCAGATACAGTAACACGTATTGTGCCGCAACAATAGCTTGTATACACACTTGTTGCAGCACTGCTTTCTGGGATCGTTTGGGGAGACAGGCCCAGTGCTTTTGTAGTTTCTGGAGTTGTGAACAGCACATGTTCTAAGCCACAAGGATGTCAACTGCTACAACTTTTTTCAAGTTGCATTTTGTTTGTTGTTTCTTATTTGTTTGTTATGGTTATGGTTCAGACACTAGCTGATCAATTTATTCAGTTTCATAAGTAGAAGTTAATTGAGGTTAAAAGCAAATCATTTAAGACTACAAGAGTTTTTCAAAACTAAGTGATATTCGCAACACATCAAGAAATGCAAAAAAAGGAACCCTGTTATCATTTGGGTCTAGCCAGTATACCTTTCATACTGATGCCAATGTGCAGCAAAACATCTCAACACATACTTAGCATGCATTTGATTCTGGATTAACAATACAATAACAATGGCAATACAAGGAATAAAAACTTTGATCTGTTCAATGGAACAGTATTCCTTTTTTGGAATATACATAACAGAACTACTAGTTTCCAGTTCGCCCTAAATCATGATTCTGAATAATCATGTCATTGTAAGAGATTGTAGGAGACATTTTGAAAAGGTTTAGAGTGTATTCCTATTTTGAAATACAGTCAAACAAACACACCCTTAAGGAGCTAAACACATTAATTCCAATCTTGGGTCTCTTCAATAATACAAAACTAACAAGCTCCAGTTGCCACAACGCACCTCAACTTCTGTTGGATCTTCAGAATGTGTATCTTCTGTGTCCAATAGCTCCATGCTCATCTTACAGATTGTCTTGTCTTTGTGCTGAAATTCAATCACAAATCCATTTGGTTAGGTTGTAGAGAAAAACACACACACAGTTATATTCTAACTTCAGAGTCAGCTTGGTTTTCAGTTCATCAGACCATTTTTCCCTGAACCATGACTGGTTCTCAGCAAAGTACAATCAAAGTCATCCTTAAACCAGGCTGTTCTAACCTTGTTCACCTTATGTAGTTGTACAAGTATTAATATAATAATAATTACGTATTTAATACAGGGTTCCCACTCAAAATGAGGAATGAAATTGAATGACTTTTCCATGACCTCATTCCATTTTCCATGACCAAAAAATGTGTGCAATGCACATGTGTCATATCCGTTTTCTCAACACACTTTCGCTCAAAATTACAACTGAAGGTTTTCATAAAAAATTCTTCAGCAGAGGTAAAGGCCCAGAAAATATAAAATTCCACAACCTTTCCATGACCTCAGCAATTTCCCCTAAATTCCATGAGTTTTCCAGGCCTGGAAAATGCATTTTCAAATTCCATGACTTTTCCATGACCTCAGCAATTTCCCCTAAATTCCGTGACTTTTCCAGGCCTGGAAAATGAATTTTCAAATTCCATGACTTTTCATGACCAACCATGGGAACCCTGTGTTACATTGGTGATAATCTCAACACTAGCACTGCACTATCAGAACACAAATCTCCTGACTCATCAAACTGTCTCGCCTGCCAACCCTCCGCCTTCTCTTCAGCCGGCATGCCTGCAATAAGATCCACGGTGGCCCCCAGCTGTGTGAAGATTATGAACTTGTTTCGACTGTTCACACATTATCCATACACAGGGCCACTAATCCACTGACACTCGCACTTCTATTTCTTCACTAATAATGTTTTAATTAACAGCTATAAATAAATGTGATGTTGTTGTATGTTTAATTTGGCATTTCTAGTCGTACTAAAGCAGCAGTATCACAGCAAATCGAATGAAGACATGTTACATGCCAACAATAATGACTAATCCTAATACAATATATCGAAATAGATTATAGTAAATGTGTTGTGAAGTGAATTTTGTGTTGGCCGATACAACAAATTGAAAAAATAACACCACATGCATTGAACCTCAACAAACCTACTGAATCAAAGGCTTTCCATTCAAAAAACGTTGATTAATTTTGATATTCTTTAACAATGGAACGTAAACTGTTATTTTCAGAACTCAGAAATTTAAGTAGTACAGCCGTGAAAAGGAACAAAGTGTCCATAATTATTAGTGTCCATATTAGAAAGGTGTCTGGCCATATTACCAACATTAAATTGAAGTATGCATCTCTGCTTTTATATTAACACTGCAAATGTATTCCAACTAAGATTCTTAATATTTATTTGCAGAAAAATTCAGTATCCATTTAGACAACAAACTACAGCAATGATTTTAAAGGGCCACAGTCATAACCACAAATTGGCAACCTTAACAATAACTGTTGACAATTTGACTGGGCTGGCAACTTATGAAGCCAAGTACGTGGCAATACACATCTTTTCTGCAATCAATAAAACATGGAATAACAATAATAAAGCATAGACAAATCCACTTACAATGATTATCTTGTAGCAGTTCTCATCAGTCAAAACTGACTCTGTTTTCTTCTGATATGCCGCCTCAGTCAATGCCCGGAGGGGCTGCGTGGACGAGCTGCCTCCTGTGGCACCGTTGGGTTGTTCCTGTTGATACAGTTCAGTGACCTGGATACACGTCTCGTCAGTGACCATTGTATGCAGCTGTCAAGACACAACATTAACAAACTTACTATGACTTACCTTATTCGTAAAAAGTTTTGCAAGTACTAATTTTTTGCAATTTTCAAAAAATCGCAAAATTAAATACTTGCGAAAATTTGTACTCACGAAAATTGATACTCGCTAAATATAATACTGTTCTGTTTCGTTAATGTTATAAATGCAGTATTCAAGGCAATAAAGACTTAACGCCTTGTTATTCAGGTACCTGCTCTTTTTATGTCATAATCTTAGCTTCTTTTTCTGGATGTTTTAAACTTTTTTCGCTCTGCACAGCAAAAAATTATGATTTCTTCTTATTTTGTCCAGGTAACTTGTAAAAATACCTTTTTGTGAGACACAGCCAAATGACAAAATCACGAAATTAAATAATTTATGTTTTTGATACAGCATTTTCCCAAAATTGCGAAAATTATTATTTGAGAAATACAGCAAATTAAAAATTTGTTTACCTTTTCAAATTCTCAGTAGAATGTTTGAAAGCAATTTTCTCACTTAAAGAAAGAGATATTGAAGGGTATCTGAAATCTGCCTCTCACCAAGCATGTACTATGAGGGAAGAAATCTAACTGTTCTCTACACCATAGCTTAACATGATCTTCAGCTCACAATTAAGACTCCACCTTGAACCTCTATGGGCTCTCAGTATAAGCATGGAAAGTTGATCATCATTAGATCATGTCGAGGATTGTTTGTATCCTAACCTAAAAAAAAGTTGACAACAACAGGGCTGTCATTAAGTTTTTCCGCAGGTGTAACATGAAATATTGCACCTGTAACAAGGCCTGAGTACCTAGGAGGGTCTGGGGGCTTGCCCCTGCCCATCACCCATAACATCGACTGAGCTCAACCGTTATGGGTTACAGCCCCTAATGACAGTCCTGAACAACACTCAACTCTCTAATCTCCCATACATAAACTTGCATAAGGTCATGGCATAAGTTCATTACTAACCTGTCTGACAATGTTCTGGACCAGTTTGTCCATAGTGAAGGTTATATATGCATGGACACCAAACATTTCTCGACATGTATCCTCAAAATTATTGGCATCCATGTTTCCTAAAACAAAAATATACATAACTCACACACAGTCAAAATCACCTCTACTACAAGTTGTTTTTGGGTAGCTGGGGATGGGTTGGGAATGGGTCAGTGCTAGTGGCTGGGGATGGGTTGGGGATGGGTCAGTGCTAGTGGCTGGGGATGGGTAGAGGATGGGTCAGTGATAGTGGCTGGGATGGGTTGGGGATGGGTCAGTGCTAGTGGCTGGGGATGGGTAGAGGATGGGTCAGTGCTAGTGGCTGGGATGAGTTGGGGATGGGTCAGTGCTGGTGGCTGGGATTGGTTGGGGATGGGTCAGTGCTAGTGGCTGGGGATGGGTAGAGGATGGGTCAGTGCTAGTGGCTGGGGATTGGTTGGGGATGGGTCAGTGCTAGTGGCTGGGGATTGGTTGAGGATGGGTCAGTGCTAGTGGCTGGGGATTGGTTGAGGATGGGTCAGTGCTCGTGGCTGGGGATTGGTAAGGGATGGGTCAGTGCTAGTGGCTGGGGATTGGTTGAGGATGGGTCAGTGTTAGTGGCTGGGGATTGGTCCGGGATGGGTCAGTGCTGGGGATGAGTCAGGGGCCTGGGGGTTGCGGACAACTCACCGTCCAGGAGGTTGCGGACCATGTCTAGGAATGCTGGGTAATACTCCTCCAGGTCAATTTCACTGGGTGCTTTTAGTCGCAGTGCAATGGCAGTTGCATCTTTCCTCTGTTGCTTATCCGATGCCTCACTCTCCGCAATAATGACTGAACGCTGATACATCTTTAACAGTCTTTCACATAACATCTGCAAGCAAACAAATGAGTCTTCACTGGTGAACCATGAACTAACTACCCAGAGCTATTCACTTGTTTGTAGTGATGTGCCATTATGTCAACTTTTCTGTAAAGTTAGTTGATTCCAGACTATGTTTCCCTCCCAGTTGTACAAATCCCCACAGATCTTCAGATCTTCCTATCAGTTCAGATCTTCCTATCATGTGCAATAGAGCTTCACAGTGCAAAAATACAGAATGGCCTTAAATAGAGACAAAACAACTGAAAGTGACCTTTTATAAGAATTTCATTTTTACATTGCGACTACAGAATCTGAGGTCACTCTGATTTGGCCGACTGAAAAAAACAAACCATAAAACTATCCAGTGAGAATGAGCGGTTGCCACGGTTTGTCTGCAATCAAAACCGCAAACTCCAATTATATTGTTTAAAAGTCAAATTGTGATTGGCTGCTCTTCTACAAGTAACCCTGGTTTCTGTAGTCGCACTGTAACTGGTACTCATAAAGTAAGAGAAAACTGATGTTGATATGTTTGGAGATTAGAGTGTAAATAGTAGCATACCTGATGTAATCTGAAGAAGGTGTAGCACGTGCTGTTCACAAAGAACAAGTTGTATGCATCATCCTGCAAAACATCCACCATACTTGTTAAGTCAGCAGAATACTAGCAAACCCAGAACAAGCTACCAATACATCCAGAGAAAGGTTGTGCACCAACTTTCAGTTCATCAGACCTGTTTTCTTTGAACCAAATTTGGTTCTCAAAATCAGGTAAATATGATCATCATTAAGTCCATCAGTGCAGCATGTTCACCTTAGAAGACTGCATACTAACACACTACGGCCACTCCTGATCTACGTAAACTCTACCAACTTAAGTTTACGGTTTGTACTGCTGAAAAATGATGAAATTCCAGGACATTTCCAAGAATACGAGGTGCAGTGTAGCTTGCTGCCTGTCACCACCAAACATGAATGAGTGTATTATTATTATTATTACTTGGTCCCCCTATGATATTGTCCCAAGATCTTATTTGTTATGAAAGAAACAAGATTGGACAAAAATTGACTGCACGAGCAAGCCTTTCCCTGATAAAAATAAGAGGCATGCAGCACATTACACACCTTAACTGACATAAGCATGTGCTGCGTGCAATGTTTTTTTTTGCAGTGTGAAAGCACTTACAATGCCGGTGGGTGGATTTTCATTGAAACTGTACATAGCTATCTGAGATTGTCTCAATGAAAAAAAAAATGAAATAGTAATCTCTGATTCAATTAAGTAAATCACTAATAATTATTTGAACAAGTTACTAGTACTTACTGCCTCAGTTTCTGCAAGGCCATTGGTGAGCTCTGGTTTTCCTGGGGAAATGAAAACATATTATTGGACATCACACAGCTGAAATGTGGCAGTAGTATAATTAACTCTTACTAACTTTATTTCATTTGTTGCTAAATAAATACAATTAAAAAACAAAGCAAAAGCACAATATACAGCAAAAGAGCAGAGATGCAATGGGAGCAAGAGACAGGACACTGCTCCAGGAATGAAACTGGAGTGACAGTGAAGTTCTCTGATAAAATGCTGACCAACTCTTAACATTGCCGTCCATGAGGGGGGGGGTAATGTAAGCAATTCGTGGTGCACAATTTTCTGAATTTTACAGTGTTTTCTACTGTACAGCAAAATTGCTGCAAAAGTGCCCAAATAGCGGCACAACAAGACTTTCAAAATAGTTTACAACTTTAAAGAAACCAATAATTTTAACAATGAAGTGCACAACATTTCAGTTCATCAGACCTGTTTTCAATGAGCCATAACTGGTTCTCAAAATCAGGTAAATATAATCATCATTAAGTTCTGCACAACAAGTCACAACTAACCAGCATTAACTTAGTTTGTATTAACATACCATGCAAACGCTGAACGAAGTGTGCTTGCAACTGAAAGGTAACTGGTATTCAATATAACAGCCAAGAGGATCTAAAGCCTAGTTCACATATGCTGCAGACATGCCTGCAACAACATCGCCGTTGTTACCAGCGATATACTCCAGCTTATGTGAACGTCTGCCACAGGCATACCGCCGACATTGCAGGTTGTCCCAGGCATTGCTGCCGACAGACCGACGGTCTGTAGGCGATGATTTTCGATTCTCAGAGACGATAGGCAGTAATTTTTCTCAATGTGAATGCCGGTCGGTGGCTGACGCAGGCATCCCTGCATCAACATTGACAGGTGATATCAATATTCTGGCGCCTTTTCCATGACATCAGCCGCTTACCGTAAAGTGTCTACAGCATGTCGAGGATTGTATGCGACATACCTGAAGCTTGTCTACGATACTAGCTGGGACACAGTCTGCGTGCTATCACAGGCATGTTGGCAGCATATGTGAACTAGGCTTAACATACAGTAACTGTCAAATGTCTCATGACTGGGAGGATCAAAGAATAAATTGCAAAACCCTTCCCTCAGGAAATATCTAAGAGGATCTTATGAGTATAATTTTATTTTTATTAG
This sequence comes from Epizoanthus ramosus, assembly GCA_026413505.1. Taxonomy (NCBI): domain Eukaryota; kingdom Metazoa; phylum Cnidaria; class Anthozoa; order Zoantharia; family Epizoanthidae; genus Epizoanthus; species Epizoanthus ramosus. Next base: position 8,992 of record JANVCJ010085842.1, read on the forward strand.
GGGCAAAATATATTTGTTTTAAATTACCCCAAACAGAAATACTTGTAAATATTAAATCCCACACAAATATCATGCTATACAGTGTTTTATCAAGAACCTTACTCCATACCATGAGCTACTATTAAATCAGGGTGTGAAATTACGGAGGAAAATCTGGCCAAAGCAGGTTATTTTGGCTGTGGGCAATAAAATTGCCTCAAAAATACAGTTAGCCAGCCCGAGATGACTGGTTAAAATCCTGGAACAATGTTTTGCAAAATTGTAAATTTTGAAATTTAATCAGTTTCGATGTTTGTTATTGACATTGTGCCCATTTCAAATTCAGTCTTGAATGAAATTTGAATTGTTAATACATGGTTTGTTTCTTGACCTAGGCCGGTTGCTTTCTTGTCAGGCTGGCTAAAATAATTTCTGGGCTGGTGAAACAAATCCAACTGGGCCGGTTGAGAAAATTCTTAATTTCACACCCTACTAATCGACTCTAAACAGAATAAAAACTTCAACTAACCATTGGTACCATTGCCAGGTCCATTGAGTTCCTTTGGGGAATCCTCGTCATCACTCAGTTCTCCACTGTTGGGAGAGAAAACACTCTAATTACAAACTGTTTCTCAGTTTACAGTTCCAACATTGCTACAAGTGATACCACTTAGTTTCAGGTTGTGTGAAAAGTAAAATCAAACTATTTCAATCAATATTTTACCATCTTTGTTCACTATACCAATGCCTAGCAAGTTTAAAGGAACTGCAATAACTGAAATATAAACCAGAGCTGGTTTGTTATTCAATGGCCATGTACAATATCAATCCTAAAGAATATTCACACACTGATCACACCCATGTATATGCAGCACCTTACACTTACACTACACTTGGTCAAATTTGCTCCTGGGTAAAATGCACCCCTCAAGAATCTACAAATGCTTTTGGGGGGAGGGGGGTATTCTACACAATATCCCAAGATACACATCCACCCTCTCAGTAACATGTAAACACATATCACACTTGTACTGCAGTGACGAGTCCCAGTTCCACTACTTACCGTGGAGCAAAGAACAGGTCTGGCACAAAGTGGTGCAGTAAGACCTTGATCTTGGTCTTGTCCTCCTTGTGGATGCTGGTTTGTCTCTTCATGTGATGTACTATGAGTCCTGCCGCATCGTCCAGGATTGATTTATCCTGAAAACAACTCATAATTAGTAACCAACACCTGGGAAAACAATCATAAATTATTCCTTGTGCATCTCACATAAATACCAGAGCCAGAGCAACAACTCTCACTCTCATTTGACCACACTCTGAGAGTTAACTAAACTGCTGTCCAACACTCATCATCTGACCCTCTTGGAACTCACATTCTCATTTGATCAGTCACTCAGGGTTCTACCCCCTAGGTCAGGGTAAAATTCCATGACGTTTCCAGGCAATTTCAAGGTCTGTAGGCCTTTTTCAAGTACACGAGAACAACTTGACGTCTTATACACCCTCCCCTTCTGACAGAGAATAGACATGTACACACTTGCCTTCCTGATTCAACAATCCTTAAACAGTAATTAACTACAAAACTTTGCCTTTTTTGCATACCTTCAAAAACCGGTTCATATATATGGGATACACTTGCATTCCGATTTGTGGCCATTTCTCATGGATCAAAGCACGAGGTATAACGGACAATGCCATATTTTACTTAATGGCAGCTTTTTGCAAGAAAATAACAGAAACTCAAAGTTCAAGGATTTCCCAGGCCTTGACAAAATGGTGTTGAGATTTCCCAAAACAAATACATGAGGCGGTACGTACTATTTTGAAAAAAACACTATTTTCAGAGATTATAATAATAATAATTCACTGATTCACTAGTCTGGTATATGCTAAAACAATTATCTTCCTCAGTATCGGTGAGCAGCTACCGTATAGCATAATTATTCACCTCGCCGCATTCGCGGCTCAGTGAATATCCTTCGCTACTCACCCCCACTTCAGAGAATAATGGCTAAGTACACATCATACCTGGTAAGTAAATATTAAATGTGGTCCGCTAGCATCTCCATTACCCTCAACAGCTTGTTCCTGACGCTACCAGGACAGAATAATACAATGAAATTAGAAAATAAACTTTGCCCATGAAGAATCAACTGAATGTTACTAGAGATGCTAAATGTGCTTCTACCCTCAGTAAGAAATCGTTCAAAATGATACTAGTTTCTCTTAAATTATTATTATTATTATTATTGCTATGATAATTATTATTACTATTATTATGATTAAGCTATGCCATAAAATTTGGTCAAATGGACAACAACAACAACTTACAACTTACACTTTACTTTACTAGTAGGTGTAATTACAAGTTTAAAAAAATGTACTCTCCTCAACGGCCCTAGTCTAAGATAATAACTAATAACTCTCATTTCAGCTCACAGTGAAAACGTTCACCTATTTTAATTTGTACTGACAGTCAGTGAGTTGTTCTTCCCAGACCCCGCACCATATTCTTGTTTAGATTGTAGACTGTCTGTGACTTGGTAACAGCAACTCACTGACGCCATAATCCATGATGCTGGGCCCATGACTAGTGAAGTGCAAAAATAAGCAAATGCATTTACTTCATTCTCCTTTATGTGATGATATTGGTCCCAAAAACTCCGCAGAATAATTCAGGTTAACAAGTTCTTTCATTTTGCCTGCAAAGTGTTTTTCTCTTCAGGATTCCTTTAAAGATCTCAATTAAACAATGACGTCTTGAGAAACAAAACATATAAGACAAAAAATATCTTACCTCATCATAAATGTTTTCTACCTCATTAACAATGCTTTTGGATCTCATTGCTTTTAGGTCATTCTGCTTAAACGTCATGCCTTGGTGGTCCAGTGACTGCAACACAAGCGACGGGTAACAATAGGTCAACCTCAAACACTGAGTTTCTTTTATTATTATTATTATTATTATTATTATTTCTAATTGTAATGCAATGCAACCTTGAAAAGGCAAATGCAATTGATCGTAATAAAAAAGATGGCGGCTGTACATTTAACCACAATACCTTGCAAACCTAACACAACAAACAGGCAAATAGAAAGCCATATCATTTTTCGAAATTCATCCTTGTACTATAAACATTGTGAATGCTAGTTTTGAAGCTTTTAGGACCACTCAGTGCATTTTTATAAGTGATTTTTGGGTTCTCTTGCGCTAAGAATTATGGGTAAATGTACCAGTCACCATCTTTTTTATTATGGTCAATTTCTGTAGTTGCCTCGGTAAGTGCCTAAGTATGTTTAAGAAGGCATGCATTAATTATTAAAAACAATGGCTTGATTTCAACATTTATTAGTTTATAAAATAGATTAGTTTGTAAAAAACCTAGGTTTTCTACTCTGGTGAGTAAGCCAAATTTTGGATAAATCGACTAAAAGTTGATGTGTTATTCTTTGCCAGGGGGTGGAAGGTTTGAACTGACATTCTGAGCACTAAAAGCCCTTTGTCAGAGTAAAAGTGGACTTTAGATTGGAAAACTGTAAGCCCAAGTGAACTGACGAGTGCAAGACAGCAGTCAGTTACCACATATTTAAAGGGAGAGTATCACAGTATAGTGCATGCGTGCGTAATGCCTCTTAAATACAACAAAAAGAATCTTTACATGCCATTGCTAAATACTTTCCAACTAACAAAAGCCTTTTGATTAAGCACATTCGGCGGGGTCTGATGCATTTGTGGGCTGTTTCAATAATTTGTTCTCCGGGCCGACACTAAATTCACTTCACAACACAATACTACAATCTGCTTCAATCGCCTTCTAAAACAAGCCATCCCACCAAATAGTGTACTGGGAAACACCGGTTTACATTAGAGTTGCTCATATTAGTCATTATTTTAGCATATATCTCGTTTTTGTCAGATTTAAAGAGACATTGCATATGCATGCGCTATGCCATGATACTCTCCCTTTAACAAAATGCAATGTTTCTACTCGCATGCATAAAAATTGACCATAATAAAAAAGATGATTCTTAGATAATTCTTAGCACACGAAAACCCTAAAATCACTCATAAAAATACACTCAAAGGTCCTCAAAACTTCAAAACTAGCATTCGCAATGTTCTTAGTACAGGGACGAATTTTCACAAAAATATATGGCTTTCCATGGGCCTATTCATTGTGATAGGTTTGCAAGGTATTGTAGTTAAATGTACAGCCGCCATCTTTTTTATTATGGTCAATTATCAAAAGGTATTTATTTTCCCAAACCAGAGATTCGCTATTTTTTTTGTTGACTGACTTTTTATTGCCTGGAAACACTTGAATGATGTAGTAAGTTTCATGGCATCTTGCGGATGATTGCTGCAGATAAAGCAGTGTTGGTTTGTGCAAGATCAAGAAACTTCTGCAGTGAACTGACCAGCATTATTTAACGTACTGATGCATGTGACATCTTCACAGATATTTGTCTCCTGCTTTCATTATGTAGGAAGACCAATAGCAAGTTTCTCAACTATGGTTTATTTAGGGGTCGTTCACAGTTTTCGACATTTTCACAAGCGTACAAAACGTACGCTTTTTAGGAACCCCCTCCCCCCTCCTGAAAGCGCACATAAAAATGTTGACGTTTATCCATATTCATATCTTTCACTGCCATCACTCGGCTGTTGAATGCACTTGGAAGAAGAGCAGACGTCATTCTCACGATGTTAGTTGTAATGCGTTGCGTGACATACTCAGACCAGCTTACTCGTTTGCTCCAGCTCCCGGTCAATGTATGAGGCATTCTTTCTGAATCATCATATTTTCAGTAAAAATGTTTTAGAACAAAATTAAATTATTGCAAGGCCTTACTTATTTATGTTCATTTTTAAAACCCATGGAAGCAAGACATATCGACATTTTTTATGAACTCAAAAGCGTACACTGATCACTCACCCCCTTCCCCCGCACAGTACATTTTGTACGCTTGTGAAAATGTCAAAAATTGTGAACCACCCCTTAAATGAAATGAAGCATGAACAACTTGTTACAAGTAATAAAATGAATATTAGCCATGTTACTAGCAAAACATGAACATTCCAGAGGTTCTTGCCAGCCCTGGGCCGCAGCCCAAATCCTGACTATCTCAGCGATACATTACCTTCAGATAATACTTCTCATTCTGATCCCTCCAAATTCTATTGAACTGTCTCTGGGACTCTCTCCACTCCTCCTCTTTGGCTTTTAACCTGAGAAATAAATAAATAAACGTTCAAAACAATCATTAGCCAGGTATATCACAGATCAGATGGGTTCTAAATCAATCCCCACAATATTAATGAAATTGTAAAGTCCATGGCCAGTAAAAATTGGGTTTGGGCTAGTAACATTTAAGAACCACTAGCCGCTAGCGGTGTCAGAAGAGGCTTTGAAAAGATAAATAGAGAAAAAATTTGGTTGATAGCTAAAGAGAAAGAAAAAGAAAGAAAGAAAGTTTTCTTGCATTTTATGAGTGCTAACTCCATCAACTAAAGTGAGTGCAGTGTCTGACCAAAATAAAAATGAGCTCGACTGAAAGCTCAAACCTAAGGCTTGTGTTTTTCTGCCATAGTAACCTGTTATTTTTAGGTTTCCTGTGATTTGTGAATTATTTCGTACATCGCAAAAATGCCTTGAAATAGTGTGACAGAGCCCCTTTAAGGTCGAGCACTGCAAGACAAGCAATCTTTTACTCTCACCTTTTGAGTACAAGTGGTACAGCTACAGCCGGGGTTTTCTTCAAGCCATCGATAATGTCAGGAGCCTTGTCTCCATAAATTCTGCACAAGCAAGGATACAATAAGCTACAGTAATTAAAACTACAATCTAACAACATACAACATGTTGAATAAAACAGTTGACTGACTAAAAAGACAAAAATGATGTAAAATTCTCCAAACATTTTGGCAGTTACTTCAGCCTTCCTAAGTGGAGTAAAACAATCATGTAAATTATTGGACGATGATCGTCGCTGAAAATCAGAAAATCTATGACTTAGCAATGTTGTTGGTGCATAGCGAATTGTAAACTGCCAGAATGGCAATATGATCGTTTCCTGCATTCTCATCCCCTATGGAATACCATGAATCCAAGAAAAGCAGTGCATAACACTTATGGAAACATTATAGTTAAATAATATTTAATACCAATAATAAATTAATCCATATAATCTATGTTATTACCTTTGTATTGCTTTCTTATGAACAGTTTCTGAAGTTCCTCCTAAGCAGCCGTCTAGTCTGTACTTTTGCTGCTCCTCTGCGGACATCCTGAACAGGTCATAAACATGGCAAACTGTTACACTCATAACTCACTTGTTGGGTTAAATAGGCAGCCAAATACATCATTTAGACCACATTCACCTGCTATCAGCTTCGCTTCAGGTTTTTACTTCTGCTGCTATTAAATCACTATGATAGTTTAAAATTCTATAAAGCCTGGAAAATATCACTTTATTGCTCCATTACACTTTCCATCCCATGAACCTTATGCTGAAAATCATACACCCTCACACACTTCCTCTCTAAGCCTAAACCATATGCAGATAATGAACTCTCTATAACATCCCCATTAGTTTTGCATCTCTTTATGAGAATGAGAAATCACCGTTTAGACAGTTGATGCAAACAAAATTTAAGACTGAACAATATATTGCTGTCAAAAATAACACGTACGAAAAGTTTAATTCTAAATGGGGCTTCCTAAGGAAATATTTTTGTGATCGAGGGAGACTAGCAGTGTCTTTATTTTCCACATTTTAAACAAATATATCATTTTTACATTTTAAACAAACGGAGTGTGGAAAGGTGTAGGAATACAACCCAAGGGGTTAACGAGTTCCTAGGAGACTACAGACTACAGATTCTAACACTTTCATATAGATGCAAATCTGTACTGTAATTTCTGCTGGCTGCAACCTGAACTTAACATCTTTATAACAATTGTAAAGGTATTAAAAATAACAAAAAGTAAAAAATTGAAAAAGAGAGAAATCACAACCTTCGACTTAACATGACTAGAAACCTTGCAACTCCAGCTCTCACCTCTTTAAAATTTAAGGACTTTGTAAGGTCTTTCAAGGACCATTTGTGACATTGTTAAGGATCGTCTCCTTAACATGTAAGGTCTCTTAGGGACCTGTGTACTAGACGGTTCATCAATAGAATAATGGTTGAACTTGCCTTTGTAATTTCTTTTGAATTGCTTCTAGAACTCTTATGGTTGAAAGATTTGATTCTAAAACAACGTCAAGCTGCAATGAGAGAGCACACACAATTAACCATTGCAAAACAACTCTTCAATTCACAGACAACTTGCACAAGAAAACGAGCACACAACATGAAATAATTACTGCTTTATGAAGTAATAACAATAATATTAACACAATTTAGAAGGAGGCTTGTCACATATTAATACAAACTAATGTATTTAGAAGTAATATGATTATGATAACTGCAATGTCAGTTGCAATACTTACATGATATTACATATGTTACAGACAGATGTGTTAACTTACACACTAAGGTGAGTAAATATACTGCTGCAAGTGCATATTAAGTAATCTCAGTGCACAAACAACAATCTTCTTTCTTCAACGTTCTTCATCTTCTCATACAACTTACATACAACTAAGACTGGAAGGCCTACATGGCATTTCAGCTCTTCAAGATGTTCTAACATCTGAATGTATTAGGTATTTAAAGCACAAGTTTGAAGCCAAGTTAAAGATAATTATACTGACCTCAAATCTCTCATCTTCACACCTGAGAAATATTATAAATAAATAATTATTAAATAATAAGGATGCAAAACCAAAGCAGTTCAAAGACTCTCTAGTGCCCTTCTGGCTAAGCTGTGTGTCTGTTTGGTAGTTTGTCTGTCTCGGTTCATGTTTATGTATTCATCTATATATTGGTCAGTCTGTCTCTGTCTGCTGGTCTGTCTGTCTGTCTGTCTGTCTGTCTGTCTGTCTGTCTGTCTATCTGTCTGTTTCTGTCTGTCTGTTTCTCTATCGGTCTCTCTGTCTGTTTCTGTCTGTCTGCTTCTGTCTGTCTGTTTCTGCCTGTCTGTTTCTGTCTGTCTGTCTGTCTATTACTCTATCGGTCTCTCCATCTGTTTCTGTCTGCTCGTCTGTCTATTTCTCATCGGTCTCTCCATCTGTTTCTGTCTGCTCGTCTGTCTATTTCTATCGGTCTCTCCATCTGTTTCTGTCTGTCTGTCTGTCTGTCTGTCTGTCTATTTCTCTATCAGTCTCTCCATCTGTTTCTGTCTGTCTCTATCTGTGCTCAGATGTGTTGTCTCCATGTGAAACATTCCTCACCTGAATATGTACTCTTCATACTGAGTTTTCCGTGTCCCTGGAAAGGGCGTATCCTCAGACCATGATGGGAATGACACCCACGTATCATTGAGAACCTCTTTACATAAAGACGTCCGCCCTGTACACTTTGGCTGGGTGTAACTACTGGGTAATGCCCTATAACTTGTGCCATATCGCTTGCATGACGAGTAGTCTGCAATGAACAATGAAACTTAACATAAATGACTGCACTGGTAATCATACAAGTTATAACTTTATACAGTTGAACCCCGACAACTCGAACCCTCAGTACCCCTCTTAATCGAAGCAAAAATAATTTCCCTTGGATTTGCCTCATATATATGTATTGTAATTTTAACCCCACCCTATAACTCAAAACCCCGCTAACTCGAAGTGATTTTTACTTCCCTTCATGTACTTTTCTATGTAATTTTACCCCCGATAACTCGAAGTCGATTTTCACTCTTGCGGACTAATGAGCAGTAACATTTTGCACCGGAAGATTATTTTTAAACTTACTTAATATATATTATGACAAATTGACCTTTATCAATATCACACGTTTGTATGTCCATAAACAAACAGTCTTGGCAGTTCTTCCTGGCTGCTTCATCTGGATTCGATCTGTTGTTTGCCATTACTTGTCAATCTTAAGCATGTATAAGCATAAATCCGCTTTAATCAAGTGTTTGTGGTCTTTTTGTTCAAAACCCCAATAATCTGAAACCCCAATAACCCGAAGTAATTTCAATTTCCCTTGGCAATTCGAGTTACCGGGGTTCAACTGTATGTAAAATTACAGTAACATCCCATTAGGCCCCAGGAATATACTAGCTTATTCTTCTCGATATGAAGACTACATTCATTTGATAATGATATTGCAATCGTACAGCTGGTAATGATAAAACTACTTCTTCGGCACTTCCAAATCTCCCAACTTGTTTCATTTCATGTATGGAAATAATGCAGCAATCTAAAATTTAGAGTTCAAATGGAGTAACATTTTGACTGTATAAAAATAAAAAAAAACACCCAGCAGTTTCCCCCAGTCTTAGAAAAGCCTACCACTATGAACAGATTCCAGGATGTGGAAACTGTGAAACAAACTCTAGTTACCTATTTCTAAATGTGCCAGCTCTCCTGACGTCCTCTCCTTGAAGCTTGTCATTGTCTCCATGGGAGTCGAGTCCTTGTAGCCCAAGAATTCCTTCAACCATGTGAATAGGTCGGGAAATTTGCTACAACATAACATACATCAGCAATAAATACATCAAATGTGACCACAGAAAATGTAGTTGCAACACTGAGTAACAGCAGCGCTTGATACTAATCTTATACCAGTTTCTCTGTTTCTCTGATATGTGACTGTCCATAGGAAAACCTGTATAAACGCAGGGCAAACGCGAACGCGTTCGCCTGAAAACGCAGGCGAATGCACTAAGGCGACAATGCGAACGCGTGCGAACGGGGACACATGTTTTCTGCAAATACAGCTCGTTTTCTTCAAACGCAGCTCGTTTTGTTTGAACGCAACTCGTTTTCTTCGAAAGCAGCTCATTTTATGTAACTTTTCCTTTGGTTTCTGAAAACGCAGCTGTTGTGTGTTCTTTGTACGTTTCAGCGAAGTTTGATAATTCATCGTGACAAACGAACGTCGCTTTAA
>JANVCJ010085843.1:0-10808 GCA_026413505.1 Epizoanthus ramosus
GATTTCGTCAACTCTTCAGTTGTAAGAAATGAGTAACATCAAACACTTCCACTAATCAAGAGATGTAAAACTAATGGTCATAAAAGATTTCGTCAACTCTTCAGTTGTAAGAAATGAGTAACATCAAACACTTCCACTAATCAAGAGATGTAAAACTAATGGCCATAAATGGTTTCGTCAACTCTTAAGTTGTATGAAATGAGTAACATCACACACTTCCAAGTGCTCTTCAAGAGATGTAAAACTAATGGTCATATAACGTTTCGTCAACTCTTCAGTTGGAAGAAATGAGTAACATCAAACACTTCCACTAATCAAGAGATGTAAAACTAATGGTCATAAAAGGTTTCGTCAACTCTTCAATTGTAAGAAAAGAGTAACATCAAACACTTCCACTATTCAAGAGATGTAAAACTAATGGTCATAAAAGGTTTCGTCAACTCTTCAATTGTAAGAAATGAGTAACATCAAACACTTCCACTATTCAAGAGATGTCAAACTAATGGTCCTAAAGGTTTCGTCAACTGCTTCATTCCTTACCAGTCTCCTGTACCAATGTCTCCACACACGGGTCTGCCTGGTTCAACAGCCTCATTCCCTTTGCCAATGCTGGCATATCAGATGGGCTAACAGGCTCAACTGCTACTCTCACAATGGGCCGGGCCTCCAACTGTAGGGCCATGAATGGGGGACATGCCAGAGTGCTTGATATTGTGGCTGATTTGAGGACATGGTTCTCCAGACCCCCAATACCCAGAATGTTGCCTGCAGGGACTGATTCTAGAGCTTCCAGTTCTCGGCCCATCAACAGATACAAGTCATCTACGGTGAAGAGTGCAGCATGCTGATTTGTACCTCTGTCAATGGATCCCGCTACAGACAGACCTTCATGTCTTTTCTCTGGTATTTTGTCACTGTTGATATTCATAGAAATAGATATAATTATGTTTATATAATAATAATAATAATAATAAATAATGATGATGATGATGACAAAAACAATGCTAATGATAAGAATGATAAAATACCTCTTTATCAATCAACTGCGAGGTCTGTACCTTAAGTTATTGCCTGAGTGTTTTTCTCCTTATTATGGCTCAAGTGTGGTACACATAGGTCATGAGAACAGGGCAAAAGGAGGATCTGTAACAGGGTTCGTACTCTCTTGGACTTACGAAATTCCATGACTTTCCATGACCTTTTCCATGACCTTTTGGTGTTTTCCATGACCATTTTCTTGTAAATAGCAGACGAAAATGTACCAATCGGTTAAAATTATTTCATAGGTATCATGAATTTTGGATCTCGTGACTTATTTCAAACGTGGAATCTGTTAATTATCGTATTGTTTTTTTTTATCAAGCTTTGAAATCTCCCACTTCCAAACAACATTTTTACCAAATTGTGCACGTTTGTATGCAGTTTATTCATTTTGACAATTTTCCATGACCACAAACCCAAATTTCCATGACCAAAACTGAAATTGATCGAAATTCCATGACTTTCCAGGCCTGGAAAACGAATTTTGAAATTCCATGACTTTCCACGTTTTCGATGACCCATACGAACCCTGTGTAACCTGGATGTACCCATCAGTACCATGACAGCCCTTGAATTGGCCAATCATAGCATGCGAATTACTTCAGCCATATATACGTAGTATCAATTGTGATAAACATTTATACTAATTACATGTGCACTGTACATGTAACAAGCACTTTATCAAAATAAAGAATAAACTAACTGGGAGAAAAAGTATTAAATAAACTAGGAACTCAAATATTGCAGAACTAACATGTTTACACAATAAAATGCTAGGTCCTGAATAGATACGGGATATGAGTAAGTACTAGAAACAGAATATTATTAGTTTAACACTATCATGGCTTTGATTCTGTGTAGTTACAGAAGAGATTTGACCTACTTGGACCTCGTAATTGTACATAATGACAGTAAGAAAGTGATTACAGATTTATGAAGGTATAAATTTCAAACAAATGCAGGGTCGACAACACCAAGTTCTAATTTAGAAGCTGAAGTCAAATAAATATGGTGCATGCATGAGCAATGTGCCCAGCACTTGGGTTGTTAGAGGTACAAGAAGTGATAGCCTGCACAGCTGCCAGTCTTGCTTGAGGGGCAAAAAGTCGGAAATTAAGGTCACTCGATATTACTCAAAGAATCCTTTCCCTCTTACGTTGCTCTCCCTTGCTCTTTATCTTTCGCCAGTCTCTCCTTAACCGCTTTTAATATGTGTTCAAAATGACACTCACTCAAGTAATATCAAGTAATTCCCAACTTTCTTGCCCCCAAAACAAGACCGCCAGCTATGCAGGCTAAAGAAGTAACAAATTCTTATACATATATGACAACACCAAAACAACAAAGCCTGAAGGCACAATGTTTGAAGACACAGCCAGCATCACATCTGTGTCGCTGTGCAGTATCTTGGTGCTCCTCACAGTACATTCAGGAGGAAACCTTAATATACTTTGCAACTACCGGTAATACATGTAGCACATGCAGGGTGCAAATTAAGGATTTTTTCTGGCATACAAATGTCCAATTTTGCTTGTTCAGAATGTTTCAGTGTAAGTTATTATTTCAGATTCGTAGGCTGTTAAGCTTTTGGCTTACAAATCTCATGTTTTGACCTACATTTTATCATTTGTAGGGCATTAATTCGCACCCTGACATGTTATATGTCTTTAGATGGATAAATTCCCTCTATTGACCATTAAAATGAGATTCTCTCAGTGCACCTGTCCATTAACACTGCACAGCTGATCAACAAAATAATAAAACATGAATTACCACCAGCCAACACACCTAACTGCTCTGTTTTCCTCCAACTCTTTCTTCAATTCACCAATCTCCACTTCAGCTGGGTCATATCTGGGGCCAAGGACATACAACTGTTGCCCCTTCCTCACAACCCCACTAAACACTCGTGCAAATGCCATAAAGTAGTTCTTAGAAGCTGCTGGTGTGGCAGAGGTTTCAGATTTCCCATCCACACTAGCTGTGCCTGCTGTACTCTTTGCGTCTTTGTTCTCTAGAGGAGTACCATTTTCCAGAGCACCAGACATAATCTTGGCATGGTGCTTTCTTGCTTGTTCACGGCGCTGTGTTATCTCCTCTTGTGTTAATGGCCTAAGCACAGATCAAACATCCACATGGCCGTTACATTAGACAATGATGCTAGGATATATATGCTACAATTTGTCACTGTGATTGTTATCATGGACACAAGTCATCAGTACCTCTTTTTGTTCACAATTTGTGGAAAAATACAATCGCAGACTGATCTGCAAACTATATTATACTGCAACTGATTTTTATTAAATCATACTGATTTAAGAGAGACTACACACAAACGATTTGCTTCTTGACACAATAAGACCAATAATTAAATACTAGCTTTCAAATCCACTTTTAGTTGTGCTTATTACTTGTCTTGTCTAGTAGTCAGTTGCAAGAACAAGAACAACAATATGCCTCTGTATCCACTGTCTCAAAAAGGTTTGTTTGTGGCCACATGCATGCTCAGTTATAGAACTTATAGTGATTTCAGACTAGCCCTAGGTAAAGACCCTGTTGATGTGACATCTACTACTAAGGTCAGGGGGCCCTACTGGAAGCCCAAGTGTTTCATAAAACAGTATGAGAAGAATAAGATGGGCATTTGTTACATGTATGAATTACCCCATTTGTTCATTTACTAAGTATTAGCATACATGTACACAGGGTTGTTGTGCCCATACAATTTTGTCAATCTTTGAAACATTATTTTATAAATTTCACTTGCTGATTTTTCTGCAAATTGCACTCCAAACCGTGTGGCTATCATAGTACATCAATATTAACGTCCTCCATCCCATGCACATGTAACGTCATTTACCTTCTTTTGTTTTGAGGTAACAAATGCTCCTCAACAGCAGTCATCTTTGATATAAACACAATCACTGGAGAATCCTTCGAAGATGCACAGGCCAAAAAATCTATAAACAGAACACAAATAGAGGATATTACATTCGAGTGTTACGAGGTAGTGAAGCAAACAAGCACAAGAAGATAAAATTCGTATCTCCAAGCGGCCATGTGATATTCTGTTTATTATTCACTAAGCCATAAATGTTGGAAATCGTTGAAATAATCTTTGGGAATTTTCAGAAAGTCTTCAGAAATCTTCAGTAATTTTCAGAAATGGTTGAAAATGCTCTGAAAAGTATTTTTTAACATAACTGGAAATTTTTCAAAAAATTAGGAAAATCATCGGAAAACTTTGGATATCTTCAGAAAATGCTCGAAAACGATCAGAAGTTACATGTCTGCTGCCACACTATGGTTACAATGTGGCTGCGGCTTTTTAATCACTTGAGAGTGCTACAGAGGAAAAATGGTTACTTTTCACATGTGATTACATATTAATCACTTGTGGATTATCACTTTTATTCCACACATAAATACTGGTAATTTATAGCTTAGTGAATCATAAATATGTATGCAAAATATAACAAAACAATGTTATATTAATGGTTTCACCGCATGAACAGTCTCCTTGGTACACAACATGTGATGGGTGTTGGCAAATCAACGTGGAATTTTGAAATGCTATATTTTATGTACTATACTGTAGTTTTTCAAAGGGAACTGTCTCACTACATGTAGGTGCCATACCACATGATTTCGCCTATAATCGTTTTTTATGTTGTCTAAACAGATTTAGTATACATTTAATGAAGCATTGGCATGTACATGTACATGTATTACTATCATTTATGCCATGCTATAGAAAACACAGTCAATCAGAAGCCAAGAAAGCTGTTGCACAAACTGCAGTATGTAGTGAGGAGTATACTACTGCTTACATACAGTATATATCTCGCATTACACGCATGTTTTAGTCTGTCCAAAATATGTATGAATCTGTCAAAACATTTTCTGAAGCCTTCCACAGTTTTCCTAATTGTACATGTACTGTACAATGGTTTCCAAACACTCTCTAGACTTCCAAAGATTTTTCAAAATGTTCTAAAGATTTCTGAACACTTTCTGAAGATACATGTCTAGGCATGGTGAAAAGTAGTTATGGGATAACGTGAATGGAACATGTCACTTGTTACCTGTATTTTCATCATATACACACTCTCCTAAATTCCGGTGTATATATGGAAAATAACTAGTATGATATACATGTATGTATATCTGATGTTAACTAGCAGTAGGTTTCAGTTGTTCAGATGATTAAAACAAAAGTCGGCCAGCATGTTATACTCATTTGGCCAATGAAAATATTGTATTACAATATAACTTTAGAACATAAAGCTGCAAAACTTTATACATAATTGACACATGATAGAAACACTAAAAACATTTACTTAAAACATCAACTGTCAGAGTGAAACTTGTATGAAATTTAGAATCTTCCAAACGCTCTTCCAAATGGCTGTAACTTCTATTATGTAAATGGCAATTTTCTTCTGATGCGTATAACTTGTAAGAACATAAAAATATTAATTTTAAAAATGTTTTGTATAAGTAATCACATGCATATGCCTCTGAGTGCAATTTGGAATAATAACATTTAAACAGAAAAATGAACTAAAACGCATTTTTTGAACAAGTTTATATCAACACTGAAAATAATGTTTGGTTAAAAAATTCAATCCTTGAAATTAATTATTTCAGTTAAGCAACTCAAATTGATGCACTTAGACTATTCACTTTGGTCTCATAAATGGTTCATATCTGATTGCAAAGTTATGATACAGCAAAACCTTTTTTTTATTCAAATTAGTCTGTGATAGGTTTTCATTAATTCGATAGCTAATAATGATGGTTAATGAAGGTTAATGATAGCTAATTATTTCCACATTTCAGCCTGTAGGTTCTTAATCTACTACTAAAGTTCTTACATGTATGCAGATATTTACTGCTGCACTACAATAAAGGAATATGAAAGAAGTCTCCAAACTAAGTTTAGGGTAAATTGGTTAATCATCCCAGACCTACCTTTCTTGAGTTGTTGAGTTTCTTGTGGGAATGAATCGAATGTTCTCATTCCACTACACATTAATTTCTCCACTCTCTCATCCAATATGTCCAGGGGACTTGGCAATTTGCTGACAACCATTGACAGCAGGGATTTGGACAGTGGCAACCACTGACTAAATATTGCCTGTAAGTACACCCTAGTGTCTGTGTAGCGGCTGTCACGAGCAGAAATCTTCAAGTTTAGAGACTTGACAATCTGCTCTGTCTTGAGTTTGTCCCTGAGAGAAGAAAGGTAGATCACCGTTTAGGTTTGTGTCAGTTCAGAGGACTACATGTATAACACATTTTCTTGAGTGAATTTGCAAATGTACATTGTATGTTCATGAAGGGCGACTGCCTTATAAGGAATATCAATTGTCTCTGGGCCACTATAGCGGCGGTTTACGCATGCACCGGCTCGTGCTTTATTCCAGAGCCCTTCATTCCTTGCCGCAGGCTTAAAAGAATGCGGGCTCTGGGAACGAGATTGATTGTATGTTGTCAAATACAGAATGGAAGAGAAAGTAGTTCTGTGGCTACGGCTGCTATACTCCTGGCTTAATTCTATGTGGTTTCTAATCAATCACAATAAGCAGAGCATAAGTGAACTGTTGTACTGTCTGTACATCACTGTGGTCACGTTTGGACTTGTACCAGTAATTACTTTCTTCATTCAAAATAATCCTGTTTTACTGCTAAAGAATGAAAGTGTATAATAGGAGTGTGCCATTAACTGTTGTTTCTGTCATGGCAGTCGAAGCACTAATTACTTTTTAAAAGATTGGGTGACCAATAAGTATGGCTTCTGGAGTATGTGGTCAGGGACCTGGATTGAGGTGTACATGTAATTTGCATGCTCGTTACCACATGAACTCCATACTCTATCTAGTAGAGTCCTTTTCATGTAGTCAGGACTATGCAAGTAGTCACCCTATCTCCCAGTCTTTACTGTCAGTAGAACTACATGTTTGATGAGCCTATTTTCCATGCATTAAGTACTACTGACCTTCTAATCATTACAGCTTCATACACAGCCCACACGTTTTCCAGTATAAACTGCACAAACAGTGGTTTCTTGGACTTAGCCTGTGCTCCTTTAAAGATCCTCTTGCTTTTCGAGTGGAGGTAGAAGTCTCCCCACAGTGTCTTCTGAAGGATGTTTGCATTAATGCCAAGCTTAGATGCAAACATCTCTGCAAAATCACTGATTCTGAAAATTAAACAATTGAACATATAGTACTTTTAAATTGCAAACCAAAATAAAATTCTTAACAAAACTTACAAGTATATAACAATAATAATATATAAAACTTGTATAGCGCTTTTATACAGGGAATGTTCTAAGCATTTTACATAATTTATAAATTTCAAGGTCCTACTAGTTACGACAATTTTCTTGATATACTAATATACTAAGTATATGGCCTACATAATGACTCTCATGGAGGAACAAGATGTGGAAAAAGAAAGAGAAAAGAAATAGAAAAATACAGAAGAGGATGTCTCTAAATTCTTCACAAAGTGAAGGGTATCCTCAAAATATCTATTTAATTAATATATTACATTATTTATTTATTTATTATCTGACAGTGGAGGTCTTATGGCTATATATGAATGTACACTCAAACTAACTTATTCAAAAGTGAGGCCTGGCAACACCCAGTTAACAAAGCCTGCAGCTCACTAGCAATCCAAAACTTCTCTACAGCCAAATTACATAATGATAGAGAAGGTCCAGTTCTAGTCTAGATTATCACAATATATGTACATGTACCATAGTCATGTTATGCTGTGCAATAGGTTTGTACAATTTCATATGCATGTACACGACTGTATATAAAATATGTTTTCTAAAAATTAAATCAACAAATGCAACAAGTGAAAGGTGAAAACAATTCTGAAGAACATTGTGCAAGAACAGAATAATTTTACACGTAATAATAATAATATAATAATAATTATAATGATAATCATTCATAAAAATTTACAAATGCTATATAGCCTTCTACATTTTTCACTTTATATACACCAGTATTTTAAAATTTTAAATAGGTAGATAGTTAGTTACTAGGTAGATAGTTTTACCCATTTTATGATAACTGTAATGCAACACATGGCCATACATAGATACATTTGTTTAAATCCCCATGGGGTGACTCAATCAACATAATTGTAAACTGTAATAATATAAAAATCCATGCATGCCATACCAAGATCGAGTTTCAGGTTTATTACATACAAGACTTTGGCTGACACATTTTCCGAGTTGCTACTAACATAGATTTTAAATAATCAAACTTACCCAAATCCCCAGGAATCTATTGCACTTGCAAACACAACATTCCCAAGATCAGGAGAGAAATAAATATGGGAATCATCTGTGTCCTCTAGTCCTGAGCTCCACTCATCAATAGACACAGCCGTTTTCTCTCTCACTACCTCCAGTGTAGTGGGCCTTGTATTGGAGATAGCATTCGACGACTTCTCCATCACTTGTGAAGAGAAAAGTGATCCAGTAATTGCATTCACCTAAAGTGTCAATTATATTCAGAAAGTTGGCAGCCCATATCAAGACTTCACATGCCAGAGTGCACAGCTTCCCATGGAAAGTACTGCAGCAACGTATAACCAAGCTGCCTATCACCATAGTGATTTGAAATAATTATACAATGCATGTACATACATGATTGCATAATAAATTAGGTGACCAAACATTTATACTAGACATCCTAATGCCACCACTCCACAGGGATCAATCATACGGATGTATCAAGTGTGTTCATTAAAGATGTAAAAATTCATTTCTAACTTTCTGTTTGTCTTGTTGTATATTCGTCACAATGGGAAAAAATGACGCACTTGCCAAAATAATTAATGCCTGTACATGTAAACTCTCAAATGTTTATTTTACACAATGTTTGAATGCTCAAATTGGTTCAATTGTCTGTCAATACAGGCTATATTCCATGTACATGTAATTCCTAAATTTTACACTTGATTCAGACTGGAAATACGTTCGGAAGAGCACAAAAAATCCCGGGGGGGGGGACTCCCAAGTAGATATGACAGGGATGCTCGTCGGAAGTTTCAAAAGAAACCCCTAAAAGTTACCATTATGGGTGTGACTCCAGCTAATTTTGCCCCCTAAAAGTTACCACAGAAAAAGTCATTCATAAGAATTACGCCAAAAAGATACCATTTTGACTTTAAGTGCTAATTATTTCTCTCTGGTACCCTAAAAGTTACCACATCCACAATTTTAACCCCTAAAAGTTATGACGAGCATCTCCATCATGTCCAGTATGGGAGTCCCCCCCCCCTGGGGCACAAAATGCACAAGTAGTACACTGTAGGTTCAATTTAAAATGCTATGCAACATGCACAAGGGCACTGTATTTTGTATTACACAAAGTGGCTGTACGTAGTCTTGCCACATGCCAATGTGCTGACACTATCATGCTCAGTCTCCACCTGCTGACATACATAGGAAGAAGAAATAGTCCAGTTTGATCTCAACTGAATAACTACCAGATGGCCTACAAGGATAACCCAGTGCATGTGATGGTGGTAATTATGACTGGTGCTTTGAGAATGTTAACTTGAAACTGAACTCTGTATATTCAATTGCTATAATTATTAGGATTCCTTTGGATAATTTATCATTTTACATATTACATTGTTATTATTATTATTATTATTATTATTGTTATTATTATTATTATTATTATTATTATTATTATCATATTATTATTTATTTTCACCTGTTCCAAAATCTGTTGTAAGTGGATGTGGGCTTCCGAGGGTGTGAACTTCAGCTCTGTAATGAGTCTGTCAATCTTATTCAACACAAGGCAGGGACGTATACTTTCTAGCCAGGCCTGTCGCAGAACAGCATGTGTCTAAAATATTAAACACAATATCAAAATAGTTTGCACAATTAATAGACAAGTGCACAATCAGAGTGAAATAAATGGTTGATCATGCTGCATTGCTAATAAAAATCAGTACATCTTAAGTAAACAAACCACTACATGACAAATTATGTTCATCCCAACATGTTTTCTTCACAGTACTGAACAAACTTGTTTTGAACTTCTTTGAAGAAAATCAGGTTTACAGTTCGGGGTGTGACTCACACACAGATGCAACTATTACCACACAGGTACAACATTGGAAATGTTACTACACAGGTATAGCCATTACCAGACAGTCAGGTACAACCATTACCACACAGTCAGGTACAACCATTACTACACAGTCAGGTACAACCATTACTAGACAGTCAGGTATAACCATTACTAGACAGTCAGGTACAACCATTACTACACAGTCAGGTACAACCATTACTACACAGTCAGGTATAACCATTACTAGACAGTCAGGTACAACCACTACTACACAGTCAGGTATAACCATTACTAGACAGTCAGGTACAACCATTACTACACAGGTACAACCATTACCACACAGTCAGGTACAACCATTACTAGACAGTCAGGTACAACCATTACTACACAGGTACAACCATTACCAGACAGTCAGGTACAACCATTGCCAGACAGTCAGGTATAACCATTACTATGTACAGTCAGGTATAACCATTACTACACAGTCAGGTACAACCATTACTACACAGGTACAACCATTACTACACAGTCAGGTACAACTATTGCCAGACAGTCAGGTACAACCATCACTAGACAGTCAGGTACAACCATTACTACACAGGTACAACCATTACCAGACAGTCAGGTACAACCATTGCCAGACAG